>JAWWEQ010048498.1:0-15971 GCA_035583055.1 Torymus tubicola | reverse complement strand
AAGTGCCTATTTTATGGCCAAGTCTAAAATAAATAGTCAGTTATTGGGTAAGAAATGTTTTGGATTTCCACCAGGGACATTCTTTTGATAAAAGACGTATTTTAGAAATGCTATACATAAAAAGTAATGATCACACTATCAACAGACAAGAAGATACCAAATTTTTAAATTTTCTCCCATTATGAAACGATTTTTCTACCATTTTTCTCCTATTTTATGGCCATTTCAGTCGACTGGCCGTAGTGTGTATAATTTGACTCACATTAATTTTGATCATGTAGTTATTATTACTACAATAACTTTTAATACAGTTTTAACATGTTTATATCAGAGTAAGTTGCGATCTTTGTATCATTGGGATTTCATACATTGTTTGATATCTGTATGTTCTAATTTTACATATATTGTTTTTATGGTTAATAAACAGTTTCCTGAAGAGGCTGACAACCAAGTTCAGCGAAACGTTGGAAAGCATTATGTGATGTGTGTTTTAATTTATATTCCGATAGTTGTATTTTTTTACCATTACTCTTTGATGTAATACCCATTTTTGGAAATTTTATAAATATATAATACTTATTCTAAAGGTAAAAATAACCATTTCCATTAAAAATAAAGGGTTCTTCGCGATATTTACAAGGAGAGTGCACACCCTCCGGAAACGGATTTTCGCAGACATTGGAGAGTCGACTGGTACCTAAAAATGAAGCCCAGTGTGCCTAATTCCATCTCATAGGCTCTTTTTCTTGAGATATGGGCAATCATATCTCAAATATCCTCTATTTCGGTAAAAAATGATGTCTCTTCTATTGACTCTCACATTGCAAGTATTTAAAATACAAAAACGAAGGAAAAAAATTATAAAAGTAGACAGAAAAAGCTAAAATTTAAGCCCAGGTTCATTAAAAAATATTGATTTTTCAGGAAGTTACAAGTACTCAAAGATAGCGTACGAAAATAGTTAAAAATACGATCCATTTAATCGGTTAAAATCAAGACAAATACGCTAAATCCTAAGTATTTGGCACGACATTGTTTGCACGCTCCCCGGCGGGTTACAGTCTAAGTTACGTGTCGCCGCTAGATGGCGTAGTGCTGAAATTGCCGCAAGCGAACAAAGTAGGCCGTGAGGATATAGAGAGGTGGCGCCCACCTCGACAAACTACGTTCGTTCGAATATCTGCGATTTTTAGTAGATGGTCTTAGCCACAACAAACTAGTAGAACTCCTCCTGAGCCACCTGTATCTGACTAAAAATGGATAATCTGAAAGTATAGTTCTCTCTATATAAGTAGCCCGCGTGAAAATATTATATGAGATCTCATATGAGATCGTAATTGAAATCTCATGTAGATCTCATATAGATCTCATAAAGTTCTCAGATGAGATCGATATACGAATTTCAAACATATGAGATCTCATGTGAGATCTGATCTGCAATTTTAATTAATTGATAAATAATCTATTTTTAATGTAAAAGTATGAATAAATAGTAAATTCTAATTGATCTGGAAAAGAGCAATAAAGTTTTATCAATACATTTTATGACTAATACTGAAATTATATTTCGTTCTACTTCTATACACTCAATACAACGTAATATTTATTCATACTTTTACATTAAAAATAAATTATTTATTAATTAATTAAAACTGCACATGAGATCTTATATGAGATCATGTTATACTGTAAGGTGTCTGACTTTCTAGCAGATTTTCAAGACTTGAGCAAGGAGAGTGGAAGTGGATCGAGAGAAAGACGTGCTATGCTCCGCACGTGACGAAGTCTAGATGAAGAGATTCAACGAAGCCACCAGGGCTCGCATGAGAACAGCCAGAGGAACTTAACAGCGTATCAAGGTGATCGAGCCATCGTGTTGTCAAAACCTTTAAAAGTTGGGGGCTACGATATGCTCGCGAGAAGAAAGACTCCTCCGAGCCATTTCTCTCACGCTCCAAGACATGTATAGACGGGTCACGGGAATTCGCGATGAAACCCTACTACCATACCTACACAGCCTTGCCACACACAGCCATACCTTTTTCAGACGGTAAGGTATCTAATTAACAGAAAAGACCAAGCTATAATTTCACAGCAGATGTGTAATTTTCCTATTATTCTCGTCACTTGAAAAAGTGGTGCATCCATCTTATAATAGGGTAAATTTTATGGGATAATTAGACCAAAAATGTGCCTGATTTAATACCAAATGTTTGCACTGGAAAAACGCCTCATTTTTCTCTCCGTGTAGCGAGCGTATTACTATACGGTACTGGTGAGTGGTATGATGAGGACTTATGAGACTTCAAAACGTTTTAGCGAACACTTCTCTTTATATGTGAACTTTCTCTTATAAGACTACAGGTTTTCTAACTTATTAATAAAACGAACCAAAATTATATATTTAACCATAAATTAGGACTTATATAAAAAATAAAAAAGACGTGAGTTCGATATACAAAAAGAAGAAAAATTAAAGTTATAATTTTTTTGAACGAGAAGGGAAAAAACGACATGAATACTTTTAGAAGACACGCACAATCCTTACTTTTTGGTATTTGTTTCTGATGTCGATTGACCACACGTGTGCTTCCAATAGATAGTCTAACGTCTGAGACAATCGTCGGCGACAGCGGAGAAAGCTCCTCCTCAAGATCCAAACCGTCTATGCCATCGTTTTCTTTCTGGTTCACCACTTGGATGTCAGAGCTTAGCAGTTTCGAACACTGCGTCACTTGCTCTGTAGATTGGATGCCGGCTTTAGTGACGAATGAATTCTTCTCCTCTGGCCTTCCTTCAGTTTTTTTGGACACTTTCTTTGCCATGACCTCGAAAATCCGTGGCCTTTTGGACGTTGCTTTATCGTTCTGAAAGACTGATAAATGTATTCTTCCTCATAATACTGTCCATTTCTTTTATAAATAATATATTATACAAATATAACAATGTCCTTCCTTAATCTAGCGATAAATAATAAGATTATCTACCAGTTGTTTGAGGTACGCTCAATATGCGCGATTTTGGACTCAAGTTACAAGTACTAAAAAAGTCTCATTTTATAATGATGTATGAAAAAATACATTAAAATTACTTTAAAATGAGCTAAACATAAGGTGTATCTACTTTGAAGATTTTAGATTGTTTTTAGGTGAGCTCAAACATTTGAATAGTAGTGTTGCTCAGTATTAAAGGTTAAAACAGTCTTTGTCAGTTTAACTATAATAATCTAAATTAAATATGATATGATAGTGTATATTTTTTTATTAATGTTTCATTATAATTGCAGTCAGAAGTTGATAGCAAACTATTATAGCAATTTTCTTGTCATTCAGCCGTTTTTTTATAATTATGCATACATTGTATATTATCATAATTACTCTCTATGTTCTTGCGTGACAAACAACTTCAATTTTGTGGCAAACATGAAACGTATAAGTAGAAACAACTAGAACGAGGGTAACATTTTATTAATTAGTTCATGCTTACAAAAATGATATAAAATTACGCACGCATTCAATATTTTCATCAGTTATATTTGTAAAATTATACAGAAAATACAATTTCTAATTCTTACTTGTAGTAGAAAAAAAACAATTTTGTAAAGCGTGGCGACGCCCCGTCCCGAGAACGGAGCAGCAACACCCGGCAACAGTGACACGCGTGGGTTAGGACCGAACAGACGACGAGGACTTTCCCCCACTCCGCAGGGGCGCGCGATTCGCCCGCTTGCATAAGCGAAAAGGGCAGAGGAAAGAGAGAAGTGCGGCGGTGTGCACGTGCGTCGGGGCCGTGCATCGAGCGGCGACTCGAATTTGTATTTTGCGGCTTTGCCGACATTTATATCCTGACAATAATAAAGTCTATTCATATTAATTATAAGCTGTCGTATGGGTCTTATTTGTGTACATAATTGAAGCCCCGTACCTCTACATACCTCTACTAAGAATACCTCTTACATACTGTTAAATATGATACGGTTCGTATGGGTATATGGAGAAAAAATTACTATAGTATATCGTAGCTCGCGAATAAAAAGGCGCTAGCTCATCGGCCGGTTGGAGAAGGCGCTAACTCAAAAGCTTCTTTTTTTCCTCCGATTTAGGTTAACACTACTAATGCTATAGCATTAATATTTTGTTTCAGCGAATGAAAAAATTATATATAGCCTCATTCACTTAATTGTGAATGAAGTAAACAACCTCGATGGATAATATCCCATTAATATTTAATTTACTTTCATTTTCAAATTCAAATTTCCACGCACACAGGATCTCGATTTCGATACCTTTACGCGCGTGCGTACACTGTGCGACCGTACGTTTCTCAACGACATCAGCTGCATACTTAAATAGAAAAAGAACTGTTTGTTGATCCGGCATGTACCCGGTATCTGTGATTTTTATAACGCGGTGAAAATAATTTCTCTTAATTGTGATATGTTTGTGATATGATCTTAATTTTGATTCAAATACATAATATAATATTTTACATAGTCAGCGCTATAATAGTAATCTATGTATAAAATATCATTTTTCAACCTAAATCGGAGGGACAAAGGGAGCTTTTGAGTTAGCACCTTCTTCAACTGGCCGGCGAGGTAGCACCTTTTCCAAGCGGCCGCTGCGTTAGCACCTTCTCGAAGCGGCCGACTGAGCGAGGGCCGAAGCACGACCAACTCGTAGATCGTCAGAACAGTAAATGTAGTTTACACTAGTATCAATACTACACACTTAAAATGTGTTGGTGCGCAGTAAACTGTATTGAGAATTTCAAAAATGATAAAAATTATAAAATTTATACGTATAAACTAAAAATTATTTCTAAAATGTATTATTGTGTAGCAATTAATACATGCTTCTAAAGATGTAGTTTGCATTAAATCATACAAATATTCGTTTAAAATTCGTGTTAATATAGCTTTCAATCACAAAATTAAATTGCGTAAATTCTACAAGAATAATAATACACGTTTTATATTTACAAGTAGTTTTGTATAAACTTTCAGTGTTCCAATTAAAGTTTATATACTCTCGCTTCGTAAGAGTTCAAATTTAGTGTATTCAAACTACATGTCTGTCACGTATATTTACCTTTTGCTTTAATTCATCTAAGCCATTTATCTATAGTTTCATGATCTTTTACTTGATAACGTGTATGGTGTCCACAATTGCTCAATTCCTGCAGAATGTCTCCAACTAGTAAAATGCGATTTTTACCAATTATTAAAATTGTAAAGTTATAAATGTCTCAATTTAAAGTATAAGCAGCAGGAGACTATTGCAAAATATTAATTGATAATAATATTATAGGCGGTCTTAAAGCTACATATTCTATTGAAAATAGTTTTATTGATCATTTGCAGTGTCTAGATTGACAAAATAATAAAAAATATTCAATACCACGTTCTGTTGAGTAGTTTTCTCTTTGAATAATTAATCGATTTCAATGAAATTTCGGGAGAGAATATAAAATTTACATTCCTTAATAGAGAATATAAATTTTGTTTTTTTTTTTTATTTTCAAGGTATTCTTTGCAATTATTCGATTGTATGACTCGCATTTTTTAGATATAATTAAACATCAATATCCAAAACGCATACGAGGCTTCAAACTCAACAAAGATAGAAATTTGTGACATATTGACTTCGGCGTTTCCTTAAATTAATGGTGTATAAAAATTTGTCTAGAGGAGTTGTGATAGCTGCCTCAAAATAATAAAAACGTATTTCTTCATCTTTTTACAAATTACAAACAACACAACAATAATAGTCTTCCACTGATATCATTCTTGATGTATGCTTGTCCTAAGGTTCCGATGGAGATTTTTGATCATTCCAAGATTGCGTTTCACTTGATCCACAAATTACAAATATTAGATTTCCGATAACATACATAGCTATTGAAATATAAAAAACGATCAGCCATTGATCCCAATTTTTCTAAAAATTCAAAGTATTTTTCAATCAGTAATGATAGCTTTATTTAACATGTTACTATTATATAGTTTTTAATGAAGAAACTTACGAAATCAGTTACAATAACACCAAATGTCAATGGTGCTAGAACTCCAAAGAACTTGCCAATAGAATTAGAAAGAGTAGCTACTATCCCAGAGAAATTGGGACATATATCAATTTCGTTGATTTCCATGCCACACATTGTTCCAGAATTAAGACCAACTGTGAGTATCATAAGCGTAACTGATATTAATTGATTAGTACTTTTCAAAAGACATAGAGCCAGTAACGCTACAGCTGGACCCCACATTCCAATACTGTTACTTATTTTACGAACTACGTTTATGGAAGCACCTTTACGTAAAGCAAAATCAGATGCCCAACCAATCGGGAAAGCTAATAACCATTTCAGGATGTAAGGCATAGCTGAAATCGTACCACTCTGTTAAATAAGTAGTTCAGATTAATCAAATTTTTATTCTTTTCCCTTTGAACTGAGATATTACAAACCTCAGCAATGTCGAATTTCAATACAGATTTCATGAAGTTTGGCATCTCTGAAAGCAGCATGTAGTAGCTCCAAATTTGACAACATTTTACACATACTAGAGCCCAAACGGGCACAGATGTTAGCATCGCCTGCCACGGAACCTTTGTGTTCTGAAAAAGGATAAAAAATAATCACAATATGTTTGATATAAATCAAAAAAATAAGTGAAAAACTACTAATTATGATGACATATTACTTTACTCACAATTTCATTATTTGAATAACCGCAATTAGTTTTGATATATTCTCTTTCCTCTGGACTAATACTGTTATGCGTGCTTGGTGAATCTGCTCCCAGACAATAAAATGCTATAGACCACAGAATTCCTGCTAACCCAAAAGTATAAAAAATACTGGGCCAACCGAAACTCGAATCGGCAAGTATTCCAGAAATTGCCAGGGATATAACGTTCCCGATTTGTGGTGAGTTCAATACAAAAGAGCCTAAAATATACAAAGAAAATATTTCATAAAATGTTAGCTTTCACTCATGAAAAATGATATGCAGATATGTTAAGTAACCTAAAAATGCTCTTTCCATGGATGGTATCCATTGTGATAATAATGTGATTAGACAAGGTATAAGGCAACCCTGGCCTATACCCGTCAATATCCTGCAGATTAATACGGCAACCCAGTTCAACTTAATTGCTGATATAGGTGTCAAAACACTACAGATACTACATAATAGAATACCGTAATAAAAGAGTTTATGTGAACCTCCGTTGCGAACCAAAAAGCTGATAGGTACTTGTGCAATCATAGCGCCCCACAACAAGGCGCTTAAAATGTAGGATTGCGTTTGCGAGTCCCACTGAAAAATCTATAAAATTTCTGTTTAACTACTATTTATTTACATTTTGGAAATCTTAATTTATAATCAATTATATATCAGGATTTTTACTTTGAAAAATCAGTTTTTCATTGAGTCTTAATGCAGTATTAAAAAAACCATGAAGTTAATGAAGGTAAAAATATTCATAATATCAAATTTACAATAATTAATACAATTTAATATTATTGACTTACAGGAGCACTTGAATGTTTGGATTCATTATCTGTCATAGCAACTATTGCCACTGACATGCTTGATCGCATTCCAAAAGCTATTAGGTTGCCCATGAACCATAGAAACACCTGCACATGCCGCGTTCCAAACCATTCTAAAATATATGTAAAATACGTATTTTATCTCACATTAAAGTAATACTGTATTTATTATATATTATAGAAATTTTCAATATAAAGTTTTTTATTTTAGAAACGATATTTCTGTTAATATTAATACTCATAATTGACACAAATTTTATAATTTATTTTTAAATTTTGTTATGTTCTTCATCGTCAATGCTTAACTTACTATTATCAACGAAATAATGAAACAAACCGCAATAATATAGAATATTTATTATTTTTTTTTTATATTTGTAAAACGTTGCTTTTGTGTATTACTTTTCTGACGTGCACAAATAGTAGAAGCGTATAAATAATTTAAAGCGAACATATTCAACACCTTTATTGTAATTAATATAGCTTGCCAGCACGAACCCCCATTACTACCCAGACATATTTCACCATCACGATTTTATAGAAAATAAATACGAACATTCTTTTTTTTTTTTTTTATCAAAACGTGTTTCGTCCGAAGCTCACTCTTCGAGATTAGGCCTCGGACGTATGTGCATAAAATATTACTCTGCAAGACTTATCACATTTTTGCAGATAAGATTAGATCAATCCTATCACTTCAAGAGTAATAGAACATTTGTAAATAAATAATATTCAAAGCTGTTAGAGAGAAAGAAAATCTTTTATGAGTGGGAATGTGTCACTCTTGCAAGGAAGCGCTCAGAGGCGTTTTGGCTATATCGTACGCGATGAGAGTTTAATTACATTCTAATACGTGGCACGTGCGAATTTATAATCATTCGGTATAATTAACATTGTTAGTCTATGTACGGGTGCAACAGATCATGATATCCGCTAGCGTGACTTTGTGTCTCGGAAACAGCGAGCTGCACTACGAGGATTAACTACTTTACGAAACTCGTGCATATAATGTGATTTTTTTATATGTTATTTTCACTCAAAATCTTGTCTTTGCAAAAAATGTTCCATGCAGTAAATAATCACTTTTTTATGTTATATAACGTCGTCCTGTTTCTGCCCCCTTGCTAATAAGTTAACAAAGACATGCTGTCATTCCTCGAGAGTAATCTATAGTTTGCAAATGCTGTCAGCACTTTTTCATGCGCCTTCAATTTTACTGACAATGGCCTCCACGTCGCAATATTTGATCTGTTAGATTTTTTCAGATGATGAATAGGATTAATATTTTTAATTTTACGAAGCAGCAAGCGAGCCAATTCTAATCAGAGTTAACGTGAAAGAATTTACGGCATGTAATGCATGCGGTAGAATCACAGACTTGGAGTCAAAGCTGCCACCACATTTAGCGTATGTAGACATCGTGTATTGAGATTTCCTATCAAAGAATAAACAGATCACAATTGAACGAACGAGCACTCTGACAATAGTACTTCACTGACGACAATACAAATATCAAAACTATCATCCAGATCTTGTGAACTTACTGAAATACAACTTTGTATAAAATAGGTGTAAATAACGATAAAAATAAAGATTAAAGTAGCAGAAATAATTTTGAAGATAAACTTCGTCTTTTTGCAGTGAGTTCCCACGTGAAAATATTATGAGATGTCATATGAGATCGTAATTGAAATCTCATGTAGATCTCATATAGATCTCATACGAGATCTCATATAGATCTCATACGAGATCTCATAAAGTTCTCATATGAGATCGGTATACGAATTTCAAACATATGAGATCGGTATACGAATTTCAAACATATGAGATCTACATGAGATCTCATATGAAATTTCATATGAGATTTCATGTGCACTTTTAATTAATAAATAAATAATTTATTTTTAATGTGAAAGTATCAATAAATATTATGTTGTATTGGATATATAGAAGTAGAACGAAATAGGATATTAGTATTAGTAATAAAATGTATTGATAAAACTTTATTGCTCTTTTCCAGATCAATTAAAATATACTATTTATTCATACTTTTACATTAAAAATAAATTATTTATTAATTAATTAAAATTCCAGATCAGATCTCATACGAGATCTCATATGTTTGAAATTCATATAACGATCTCATATGAGAACTCTATGAAATTTTAAATTTAAACAAAAAAATGCATCGTAATAATCTCTACAATTCGCTGATTGACTGCGCACACATATTTAGGTATACTTTCTATGCTCAATTTTAAACTTTCATAAGTAACTTCGAAAAGAATCAATTTGTTTAATTTAATCATAACTAATACGACGTAAACAAAGTTTGTTATTGTTAATGTTATATATTAATATTGTCTCGAATTATTACGATAAAACTTATAATTCTTATATTCATTTATTATTAAATTAAACCATTATTTCTTAAAATCATAAATTTACATTTTTACAAGTGAAGAGATATGAAGTTATATTTAAACTGAAGTTATTTGAATGCATCAAAGAAAATATGAATAAAACAATAAAATTTTATTCAAACAACAATAATTTTTTCAAAATTAAAAATAGTATTTCGTAGTAAGATAAGGAAAAATAAAGATTTCCTTAAAAGTGCACCAATAGCACTTGTATTTGTTAAGCGTCCCAAGGAAAGATAGGATGTTCCAAATGTGTAAATCTTCTCTCATAGGACTACAAGTTTTTCAACTTATTACTACAACGAATTAGAATTAGAAAATAATCTTTAACCATAAATTAGAATTTCTATAGAAAATAAACAGTCATGAGTTGGGTATACAATAGTACATTAAAGAAAAAGAAGAAAAATTAAAGTTACGATTGTTTTTTAAAACGAGAAGAGAAAAAAATATAGCATGAAGGCACGCACAATTCTTACTTTCTGATATTTCTTTCTGACGTCGATTGACCACATCTGTGCTTCCAGTAGACAGTCTAACGTCTGAGGCAATTTTTGGTACAACATCTAATCTCTCGATCGTCGTCGACAGCAGGGAAAGCTCCTCCTCAGCATCCAAAACATCATCGTTTACTTCCTGGTTCACCATTTGGATATCAGGACTTAACGGTTTAGAACACTGTGTCACCTGCGATGTACATTGCCCGCTGACTTCAATGACGAGCGCATCTTTTTTCTCTGGACTCTCTCCAATTTTTTTGGACGCTTGCTTTGTCATTATCTTGAAGATTCGTGACTTTCTGGCCGTTGGTTGACCGTCCTATAGTGGAAATCGTTTGAATAGCTATAAATACATTCTAATCATATTTAACTGAATATAATTTCTTTAGTTTGAGACGTAAATAACAATTATTTTCAGTTATTTTCAGTTACATCATTCACAGATATTTACAAATAAAGTACATTTATTTACACTTTTGTGAATCAACAATTATAGGAAAGAAGATGTACTCACAACAGTTATTTACAGATATTTGCAGTTATACACATTTAATTTATTTAGCTATAATAAATAACTGTAAATAACTTTAAAAAAATGTAAATATCTGTAAATAACGGTGAAAAACTATTAATAACTGTTAATAACTTTTATTAGTACCTTCATTTCTACAATTATAATTTTACAATACTGAATATAACTGTGACAAACTATAATTACTATAAATAACTGTAAGTAACTATAAATAACTGTAAATAACCATTATGTACGTTTCAAACTAAACAATTATTTTCAGTTTTTTTTTGCAGTTATTTACAGTTATTCACTTATTCATAGTTTTTTATAGTGATTAACATTTTTTATTTGCGCTAGGGACTCGCTGCGCACTATTAAAACTTTAACCAAGTTTGCAATTCTTTATCACTGATCGAGGAGCCTCGAATTGATTCATATTCGTTCTCTAATATAGGCCGCACAGCTGCATTCTCGCGAAAACAAAAACGCGCTAACAATTTATACGACCGATGTGAATACTCTCATTTTATCGCGTTAACTAATTTCTGACAGAGCAAAGCGCATTCTGGGGCTTTTCTTCCCTTCAAAGATAACATGAAGAATACACATAAAGCTATTTACACAAATGTTGCAAATTAGCGCTCGCTTACTATTGCAGTGCGACATAAACAATACAGTATAACATAAACACTAAATAGCTCCCCCCCTTTATTGTATACGAATTTTTCTCACTTGTGTTATAATAATTTTGCAAAGTTTTATCAATCTTTTATCTCTGCCTCGAAGCTCATGGAAAATACAATAATCTTTTCACAATACAATGATTGAAACTTAATTTACCAGTAACTCTCAATCTTCCGACGACATCTAATTAAACATATAACAGTCCTTCATTAACACTTTACGCAATAGAACTTTCCTACGCGAACATAAGTATTGTACACATTTATTTTTTACACGACATACTTTACACAAGCTTGTCGAAGAAAATCTCTAAGCTTATCTCTATACTTCAGTGCCTCTCATTGCAATCCAAAATGTCTATAAATCCAAGATGGCCATAAATCCAAGATGGCCGATGAAAGATGGACAATCCAAGATGTCCGATTTAAGCTGGTCGATCCAAGATGTCCGACCACGGATCGATAATCCAAGATGACCGATTCGAGATGGTCGACTCGAGCTATTTTATCTAAGATGACCGATCCGCGATGGACAATCCAAGATGGCCAACTTAATCTGACCGATAAAATTATGAATACATAGAATAGTTATGGTCATGATGTTATAATAATAAAGAATAAACCTATTCGCTTGTCACCTCTCACTATAATACTAGGTTTATTCTTTATTATTATAACATCATAACCATAACTATTCTATGTATTCATAATTTTATGCTATTTATACTTTTGAGGAGTTAAATTGGTACTTTAGATAGTGTCAAAAAAATAATTATACATTTATACGTAGTATAGAGAATAAATTTGTCGACAAACAAGTTCTTGCCGCTGTGGTATATACTCTATTAAAGAAGCATCATAAAAACAAAATTTTATAGAATCAATTAAATGAAAAGTAGTATTAAGTAAATTTCTCTCCGCTAGTCATGTCAAAAACAGGAATTTTCACTATTTTTACAGCTGTAATTGCACATAACTTTTTTCAATGATCTTATACCACTTTGGGAATGGTGTTATTTGAAAGATAACATTTTAAGACATCTTTTACCCTTTATTGGGTAAAATCAATACTGTCGTATTCGCCTTTTTTAAAGTTTGCATATTGTATTACAAAGTATTAATCCAAAAAAATGTATTATTAAAAAAAAAAAATTTTACAATTCTTCTTGCTATTTATAAATTTTTTCTCATATAATGTACCATTCAAAAAGTTTCAAATTTTATGGTTAAAAAAATTATGATTTATGAAAAAATTCAAAATTTTCGATTGATTCTAACTTTTGACCAACGTATTTTGCTCTAAAACTTTATATTTGTGTTTTGGGGCTAATTTGGAACTAGGAAAACCTATTTCTCACAGTTATAAAAATTTGACCTGTCACAGTTGACGAGAAGTTACTCATATATATATACACACACACAAGGGGGCTTTGCTCCTTACTCGCTCCACTCGCCCACCCCCATGTTTGATTTGATGTTGGATTTAAGTAAATGTTTTCATCAATTTTCAAGTTTAGATTTTCAAAGTGGAGTTATAATTGTTTTCAAATCAATTATTTCTGAAGGGTTTATTTAAAAGAGCATATTTGTAAGTAGTAAGATGCATAGTTTTGGAGTTAATTTTTTCCTTGCTTGGCGGTATTTTTTACTAAGAAAATCTATGCCAACTTAAAGATTTGGTTGTACAGTAACCAGCATTTCATATTTTTAACCGGTGCCACGAACTAATATTACGTATTGAGGTGATTGATACACGATTTATACCATTTCGCTGGAAGTAAGAATACTATGTAACGAGCTTTTGCTGATAATCACCTCTTGGCGCCACTTTTCTAAGGAAATTTTGGTACCAGAAGAAAGGTGTAATGAAAATTTAGTCCTTGAAATTGGATTTAAACAGGTGTCACATATTTAGATACACCTTGGACGTCATATATAAATCTCGAATTCCCGATCCCCTGTAGAACTTGCGATTACATTTTATGCTTGGCGGTACTTTTTACTAAGAGAATCTATGCCAACTTAAAGATCTAGTTGTACAGTATCCAGCATTTTATATTTTAAACCGGTAGCAGAAACGAATATCTATCTATTATAATATTAAAAAACCGAAATGTTGTCCATCCGTCCGTCTGACCGTCCGTCCTTCCGTCTTCGACCCAATAGTTCATGTGTATAAAGGGTTGAATAAGAAATAATAATTGATATAAAATTTTGAAAAAAGGAGTGAAAAGATTTTTATGTTACCGAGCGTCGTTAGAAGCGAGGTATATGTAAGTAGCTACTATTTTATTAAAATGTAACAATGTGATTCGCTACGAAAAATAATAAGATTATCTATCACTTTTTCG
The DNA here is from genome assembly GCA_035583055.1 of Torymus tubicola. Classification (NCBI taxonomy): domain Eukaryota; kingdom Metazoa; phylum Arthropoda; class Insecta; order Hymenoptera; family Torymidae; genus Torymus; species Torymus tubicola. The sequence goes on along the minus strand of JAWWEQ010048498.1, from coordinate 1,943 downwards.
AAGCAGGCTCTATATGCGCGATTTTGTACTCAACTTACTTATTATCAAGTTCAATCTTTTAAGCGACTCTGTGTATTCTACCGTATTAAAAGATAAACAAATTATTTCTAATTTAACTATAGTAGTGTAAATTAAATATGATATGGTATAGTGTATATTTATCGTATCATGCTTATATGGTTCTGTAGCGAGACACAGAACCATATATTTATTAGAAATTATTACGAAAAACCTCTCTTAGTTCATTTGCACGTATCTTCCTGTTAGTTACTTTATCATTCCATCAACATAAATTATTTATTTGAAAATAATAAGTTTGCCCACACCAAACATAAACTACCTACAAAATTTACAGCGTTTTATCTTATATTTTTAAACATTTTTATTTTTGTAATTTTCTTATCATTCTGACGTTTTTTTTCTTATATTTATATGCATATCTTATCATAATTGTTCTCTTTTTTGTGACAAAAGAATTAAATTTTATTAAACTGTAAATTTTGTAGAATTGAAATAATTTATGAGAATTTATTTTTAAATGTTCTTCAATATAGGTAGGTTACATATAACTATAATTTTCGTTATTTTTGTCATATGAGTTTTCTTTTTATTAAAAACTCTAAATTATTTACTCATATAATACAAAAAATATAAGCAGTAACAAAAATAAACTTAATTTTGTTAGTACATAAATGATATAAAATTACACACACATTCAATATCTTTATCACTTATATTCGTTATGTCATACAGAGAGTACGATTTCTTCTTATCATTTTTATAGTAACTGTAAACGTAACAAAAATTAATATAAAGTAAACATTATTTTTAAAATATATTATCGTAACAGTATCTAATTGCTCTTAAGGATGCAATTCGCGTATAAAATCTTACAAATATTTGTCTATAAGTAGTTTTGCGAAAACTTTAAGTGTTCCAATGAAGTTATAATCTTTTTCATTCAAATTAAATCTTTCAAATTTTCTTTTAAAATAGTTATGTACTGATAATATAATTGGATATATAAACGAAGTCTCAAAATGTTATTTTGGATCAAGATGTCAAGTAAAAAAGATTTCCTTAATTTTGTGCAAACTATTTTCCTATTGGTAAGTAAAATAATTTTAATGATTTATAGTTATAAGATTCACTTTTTTATAGCTCTCAATGCAATCCTGTTTTGTAAACTGTATTTTAACCAACGTAACTTCACTATCTTAATTGTCTTCCGATAAAAGTGTCACAGACTCTTATAATCATTTTTCTTCTCATCTATTTGCTCACACTCACACAAACCAACAGTTCTCCCAAGTGTACTATACAACGCAACGATCCCTCGTCCATATACTTACACCAAGAAGACTTGTGATATTTTTTTAACCACACATCAATTTTCTTATAGCAAAGTATAACGTGGCTCCGGTGTTCTGCTCGATCTTAAGTAGAAATATTTTTCACAGTAATTTATTTATTGCAATTTGAAAAACAATAAGTTCTAAAAATAACGAATAACAATTTTTTTTTTAATTTCAATATTGCATAACTAAATATCACTAATCAATAAAACTCATAAATCTCTCTTTTTTTTCATTCAAACTTTGTAAGTTTTGAAAATTTTCCATTTTTGCTTCCTCAAAGAGGAAGCTTTGTAATGGTGAGAAAAGTTTTTCAAAAAAAAATGTTTAAAAACATGTTTTAAGACATTTGGCACGAAAATCCGTCGTTTTTGAGCAAATAATTTTCGTGTCTGTATGTGTGTGTGTGTGTGTGTAAGTGTACCGGCTATAATTTTTGAACAAATTGACCGATTTACATCGGGTAGAGCTTATTCTCTTCGTTTTTATATTGGTAAATTATACAAAAAACAAAGTTACACTGTTAGAAAACTTCCATATATATATATATATATATATATATATATATATATATTAGAATATTTTATA
>JAWWEQ010048497.1:0-15973 GCA_035583055.1 Torymus tubicola | reverse complement strand
AAATTTGACCGATGTAGAGCCCAAGTAGCGACATGTTCACGAATTCACCCTCCTATAAGAAGTTATCACTTCAAAAATAATTTGTTCAATGTACTAATATTATTGTTATTATTGTTCATAAAACTTTCTACGAAAGTATAAAATAAGGCAAGTATAAGTAATTATTTCTGTACGCCTTTCTGTTTTTGCTCTCTCAATATCTGTCAATCTTTAGGTATACCGATGACTTATTCTCCTACTTCTCTTCACAATTGTTAACTTCTCGAGAACGAAATCTAATTAGAGATCAAATATATTTTTACAACAATCAATAGCGGTTAAACATTTCTTTAAAAAACCTTAATATTTGTAAAAAATAACTATAAATATCCATATCCAAATTTGTGATTTTTTATAAGAAATCAAATAGCAAAAAAGTCTTTTACTTCTTCCTCAATATAAACTCAACATGTATATGTATATTGTTCACTGCAAATTAAACAAGAGAAAGTTGTGAAATCAATAATCGATAGTCAAGTAACGTAATCAACTCTCAGTAATGTATTCAACGTTGTTCATACTTCTATCTTTCTATACAAATCAAACACACGAACATACTGAAATCAATTTATTGTAGTCAATTACCTATAAGTTAACTTGATGAACATAATACAACTTTTCGTACTATAAGAATTTTTTCAGACATTTACAAAAAGTCAAAGCCTATATAAAAAAATGACATAGTTAACAACACATCCCTATTTTTGATTATTCTTTCTCAATATTGAACTTTCTATAATAGAAAGAGGAAGACTCAATAAAAAAATGTCACACAGCTTCACTCGGCAGGGTTTCGCGACGGCTGCTCTGTCGCACTGAGCTACCGATACCGATGCATCTTTCCACAACTCGTCCTTATATTTTGCTGCTATATGCAACTCGGACCGGCCTCATCAGCGGCGCGCTGAGTATGCACTAGTGACATTATCAACACATCCCTATTTTTCATTATTCTTTCTCAATGTGGGAGGATAATATAAGTCTGGAGCAGCTCTAGCAGGGATGGTCCTCCAATCTCCCACACGTACTTGGAGGGCCTGACAGATTGCAGTTGGAAGTTTTATGAACAATAATAACAATAATATTTTTACAGTCATTAAACAAATTATTTTTTCATTTAAAAAATGTATTGACAGTTTGAGAAAAATATTGAAACTCTTCTCATTAAAGTTTTTGATATAGAATTTGACAGTTATTACGAAAGTTGGTGAGGAGGAGAGGAAGAGGGAGAAAGAGAAAACGAGAGCGAGAGAGAAAGAGAGAGAGAGAGGCAGCGAGGGTGAGAGAGATTTGAAGCCTATACCATACTGGCCTAAGTTTTTACTTTTTACTTTTGTAAAAAGTTCTTTAGAGAGATTTCTCAACTTCTTTTAGAGAAAATAATTACTAGGATATCAAAAATAATAATGTGAAGAAATCATGTTATAACACATTTAAAATAACATTATATTTGCTATGTAACAATAAGGAAATCATTTCTTACTTAAAACAGAATAGATCACAATAACAGTACTATGTATGAAATAAAATTAAAAATTTTATTTTATTTGTAGAACGTTTTTCAGAAATACGAGTTTCAAGAAAAAAGATATTTGGAAATTTTGTTTTTCGTTAAACAATTGAAATGATTGGCCATTTACGAGATATTGTCTAGAAAAATCTAAAGACAGCTTTTGGAAATTACAATATATATTTGATTTAGTTAGAAAATCATAATCTTATTATTATTGATAACATTGCAAATAAGATTGTACAAAGATAAAGGTATCTTAAAAGTCAGGCTAAGAATAATATCACAATTAAAATTACATTTGACAAATACGGTATATCACAGTCACATCACAGTCACAGTCTTTAAATATTATTTAAGTTTATTAATAATTTAAACTCACGATATGATACTGCTGCTTTGGTGATGAGTTTTATTTTACATTTAAACTATCTACAAACTAATAATCACTTACATAAAATATAACTTAGCTTACTATACACGTAACTGCTCTGTTTTTATATGAAAAGAGGTGGAAACGTTATCGTGTTGATAACATAATAAAACAGTCAGCAGGTAACAGAATCTTATCTATAACACTTAATGTCACTTAGTATTATTATTATCAAATCTTTGCTTTTTTTTTTTTTTTTTTATTTTCAAGATATCAATGAAAATTTCTTTGTGTTAGTATCGTGCATTTTTAATCCGAAATACATACTATAACTAATAAGGTTGTATATTTATAGCATAATTTTCTTATACATAATTATCAGTTCATGATTCAAATACGAATTCAGTACCAAAATATGGTAAAAATATTTTAGAGGATTTAAATAAAAAACGGAGAACGGATAAAAATTTATATGTATAAAAATTGTTTCGGAAATCTTATTCGAATTATCCAGCAAATAATAATATAAATATCCCTGATGGAAAAAAATATTGCATACAACTGTTAATAAATATACATAAATATAACTTTTATTAGCAGTTATTTTCTATTATTTGCTGTTTATAAATGCTAGATTTGGGACTTTCAGAAGAGTTACTAATGGTTATTAAGAATTATTCGCTTACTACTAACTGATATTTGCTGTTATTTGCATTTATTTGCATTTATTTACTTTATCATTTTTCAAATGTATCGTAGTGAAAATCGTAATAACAGTTATTTGCATTTTCTAAGAGAAAAGAAAGGTTAATAAATGTTATATGCAATTACTAATTAATTTAAAGTATTGATAATAGATATGAGTATAGTTGTTTTATAATTAATTATTATTAATGTTTTTGTATAATTTATAATTATTATACCTATAGTAATTAATAGTTAACTACTAATTAGCACTAATACCATAACATTGTTACTCAAACTTAAAAATTACTTGCAGTTATGTGTTAATTAATATTAAATATTTTTTAACCAGTATTAATAAATATAATTACTTAGTAATAATAATTAATTATTAATTAATAAATAATCGAACTACTAGAAAAAGCAAATAAATGCAAATAACTATTAATAAGAACTTATAAGAGTTACTAATTGTTATAAGCGTACCAAATCTCCCCGTTATTATTTGTAATAAGCATTTATTTGCTTTGATTAGCAATTTTACATAACATTTATATTCGGCTGGGATAATGGTGATTAAATACATTTTTAAGATTAAACCTGGTGCTGGTAGTAATTAAAAATGTATATAATCTTTTAAAAAAGAGATGACAGGATGTTCTGAAGCATTTAAAGAAGCAATGCGATTGGTTGATGGTTCAATATTCAGTTTGAATATAGCGTCATAATTGAAAATGTTCTCTGATATAAAACGAATATTTTGGTATAGAATTGAAATTTTTTATGTGTGCATTTGATTAAGGCCACGTGAACATGACCAATTGACTCGACTTTACCAACATACACATATTTCATAAGTTTAATTTTTTTAGTCATTAAAGACTAAATATTTCGAAAAAAGGCTCTGGTACATTGTAAGTTAGCAAATGAGGAATAATTAAATAAATTTGACAAGATCCGGTAATTATTCTCGGAGATTTTCAGTATAATGAACAGTTTTGTCCTAAAATTGAATGTGATGTTTGTTTTGAACTAATTTACGGTGTACCAGAGTCCTTTTTTCTAAAAGCTACAAAAAGTATAAGTTTATATTTTAGTATATTTTTGTATGTAGCCAGCTATAGCTATACCTATATATATGGCTCGTTCTAATACTTTTTTAAAAAAGCTGTGGGGGCCTATTTTTTATTTGGCCCAAATTAAAATATGTTATTATACTACTAAAAATAAGATTGCCTGTCAATTTTCAGCCGTTAAAAAATTTTTAAACCAAAGTTATAGACATAAAATGTTTTAAAAAATGCTCTTTTTTCGTCATTTTCGGGCTATTTTCAAAAACTCGCTAAAAATAGAGTTTTTATTTTTCTTTTTTAATTTTGAAATAGGGTTGTATTCATCTTTTCAAGGCCTTTTCAACAGAATTAATACATATGTATTATTATTAAAAAATAATTATTCTACAGATGAATGTTTAATTTTGAGTAAATCAATCGTATACTTGGAGATAAATGAGCCTTCAGCACTTGAGTCTACGAGCATTCTGAATTTGTGAGATGTCACCGATGAGTCATACTATGCCAAAGCAGTTGCTAATAATGCAGAGTGAGTTGATGAGTTTTGCTATTGAGTGATAAGAGATTCATTTAGAAACATCGGCCAGTTCAATTACAATTTTTGGCTGATGGATAGCCGCCCGCCGTGCAGAATCATGTTAACTGCATGACTCGTATGAATGAATGTGTTCTTTGATTTAGTATGAGCTCCATGCCACGTCGTTTGAGGTTAAGTTTGACGATTTGGTAATCATCTTCAGGGCCAATAAATACATCCACAACTTGAGGTTGCCAAATATACGATGAGCCAATAAATTTTTCTTCCTTATAATTCCAAAGAAATTGTTCAGATAGTCCTGACGGCACTGTAGATGAAACTTGGCATATGATGAGTAGTAATCCTAACCTCAAAATCCAATAATTAATAGATGAGCGGTGCCATGGGGCGTTGAGTATTCAAATTGCATTTTTTCAGATAAAACTCATAATTCTGATGTTGAATAGATGAATAATCCAATTTTTTGAGATATCACCGGTGTGTTGTATCATTCCAAATATAGTTGCAATACATGAAAATTAACTAAACGAGTGTTGCATCTGAGTTGACCTTGAGTGTAGGTGATTGCGCCGACATCCAATTGTTGATTATTCCTTTTTTATCCAAGTGACTAATCTTGAGTGAAAATTCCTTAGTCTTGCACCTATGTGTAACGGTCAGCTATTGACAGATGAATCCAAAAATAATAAGTACAAGTGTGATGAATGATACGTGTTGGATGTATCACTTTTGGTTGAGATGTTCTTGTAGAATTTCCATCAGGCATCTTATCCACATGTAGTGACGAGTTTGTCCTTCAGGTTGTCTGTTTCAATATTGAAAGTATCCAAGTCAGTGGAAAGAATCGCATCCATAAGTTTGTCAATCTCGTTGGCGTCAGCACCCTCAGCCATGATCCAATGCATGAAAACAGTTGAATAATAAGTAAAGTTCACTGACACTACTACACACCACAGCATGTTTAATCCGGTTCGAAGGACCAAATGTTTGAAATTATATATGAGTAACATGCTGTGGGTGGTAAAGATAATTGTGAACAATATTTAGAAAAATTAAATTATGATATATATTAAACTATCTATAAACTTTTAATAACTATTACAGAAATTTATGAATGGTGATTTAAATTACAATTATTTAAATACAAAAGTCGCTATAAATTGTTAATATTATAAAATATTGATATTTAAAATATGTGTATATGTTACAATAATTATTGAGTGTGTGAGTGTTTAGGTTGAGATTGTGTATGTATGTAGTCACGTAGATGAGTAAAATGATGCTGCTGATGTTAAGATTCACAATTAAGTATTATTGATTAATTGTGATGTTATTAAGTGTGCACGATTAGATATCATTGATCTAATCGTGCATGTGAATTACCGCCTGAACATAGCATTAATCACTTTCCGCATCAACGCACGGGCGCTGAGTTGTAGCCATGCGAATTTTAAGGTTACCTGTGCACGTGCGCTGCCGTGTGCTGCAACAGTGAGTTTCTCCAACGATGCGAAGCAGCCGTTGAGAGAAGCCAGATGAAAACCATAGTTGAGAAGGTTGAGCAAAGCCAGTTGAGACCCGCCAGCGATGAGATGCCGTGTGAGATGATGCCAGCCGATGTGCATGTTGAGAGTCCATCCGACGAGACTTGCCGAGGATGTGCGCACTGAGTTTTCCCCGTGGTCGTCACTTTGAGACTTGAATAAGAGAGTAGCCGAGGGAGAAGTACAAGCGACCGCATGGCGAGCACGCTCTACTTACTAAGAGAGAGTGAGTGAGAGGGAGCACATCCGTCTTCTTCGTTTGGACTTGTCATCGCGGCGTAAGTCAAATCAGTGTCTCTCTCATTTATATGTGTAAAAGTGAGAGAGACAGCATGAGTTTTTGCCATACTTGGCTAATCAGTGTATCGAGTCAGCTGTTCCGCAGAGAGTAGCTGATGAGTGCTGCCGTCGCCCGACCATCTACTGAGTTTTCCTTTCATTGCGCAACCGCGGGAAATTCAAAAATTGATAATTCCCAAACATGTATTTTATTATAAATGTTTATAGCTAACGCACTCTGCGCACGCATATTCGATGATTACAATTTTTTATAAAACAAAATTAATTATTTATTATAACAAATTTATTTATTGTATTTTATTATAAATATTCATAGGTAACGCTCTCTGTACAAGCAAAGCTTTCAATTTGCGCTTGTTTATGAGCCCGTGACTTTCCAGACCTACGGCAGCGGCTCGCTCGTCGAGTCGCGAGAGGCAAGCTGGCTCGACGTTGTATGTTCGGAACCTCTCTGCAGTTCACATTACTTCTTTGTATTAGATTAACAAGATAACGTTTAACCTATCTGTCCTTATCATATCATTTAATTAATTTTTATTTATTATAAAAAAATGATTCTTTTTCGACGATAAAAATTTTTATAAAACATAATTAATTGATTATTATAAAAAATTTATTTATTGTATTTTATTATAATTATTCACAGGTAACGTTCTCTGTACAAGCAAAGCTTTCAATTTGCGCTTGTTTATTAGCCCGTGACTTTCCAGACCTACGGCAGCGGCTCGCTCTTCGACGTCTCTGAAGTTCGCAGAACACTTTTTACCAATGGCAAAATAAGCTATTGGATAAATTACTGTAAATTATCCGTAAATTATCCGTGGAATTAATAATTTTGCCGCGACCATTTAAAAAGAAAAAAGGCATGTTCTGCTACCTTCAACAGAAGTTAGCAGAGCACCCCCCCGAAAGGCGTACACTATCGACACGAAAGTGGCATAGGAATTTGCCGCTTTTTGGCCGTAACAACACTGCGTCATTTAAAAAATAAGAAAATATTGTTTTTTATTTTCACAGCTATAGTTCTGCTAACCTGCTACCAACTTAAGCTAGTCCGGCATTATTTTGGTTCCTAAATCGAAGCTATTTTATGTCTAAAAAGAAATATTTGCGATAAAAATGGGGTCACCTTCTTTAGTTATAGTTCAACAATTATGTCAGTTATGTATTATGAATTAAAAAATTAATAAAAGGAGGCAAAAAAAAATATTAATTTAAGTTTTGTCTCGTCAAAAAATGTTGAATCCTCGAAAAATTAGACTATCAGAAATTGACATTATTTAACAAAGAAGACAAAACTTAAATTAAAATTTTTTCTGCATCCTTTCATAAACATTTTAATTTATATATACAACAACAAGTAATATATAAATGAGGCTAAATATAACAAAAGATATAAGGAGATAGCTGTATTAGGAATGCCAAGGTATTTAAGAAAAGGGTATAATAATATAGACGTTTCTGCTAGAATTAGATGCGGAAATGTAGAGGGAGGGAACAGGCACTGGAAGGGTGAAGAGGAGAGACTATGTAGCTTGTGCGGTTCTGAAACAGAAAGTACTACATTGGATCGAGAATTGTGATGCAGCGAAAAATAGGTTTGGGACTCTGAGCGATAGTAAAGAAACGCTGTTGGATATGATTTTTAGTGAGGCAGGGTATACAATCATTGCAACATCATATATGTGATGTAGGATTGGTATGCGATGTTTGCAAAATGCGGAGGCGTTGCAAGGTATGTGCGAAGTAGTTTCGGTAAGTTTAGTGTTTGTAAATGCTGATAATCTAGATAGATAATAAAAAAGCTCTAAGTAGCTGACAATGGCTGCGTAGAAGGTTTAATGTTTTCAAAATTAGCAGACTAGGATAGAGAAAAAAGAGCAAAAAAATCATATTGTAAGTTATGTCTTATAATTAAAAAAATAAAGAAAATTTTGTGCATCGTTTCAGCGGAAAGCATATGGTATGGGTATGTGTGTGTTTGATTTAATTAAGTTTCCGATGTAAACCAAGCCCATTTCTGAGCTAAAAAAGGCTGAAATAAACTTATATATACACAGCAAGAATATTCGTGAAGCTATAACTAAAGAAAAAGCCCCATTTTCATAAAAAATAGTTTTTTCAGACATAAAATAATCTGGATCTTGTGAAAAAGACCCATTCACAAAAATTCTCAGATACATGTTCTGTTCGTGCTTGAGTACGTAAATTAAATCAAAACTCGCGCCAAAAATGTACTCTACGTCGTGTCACGTTCACGACAGTAAATTCTCACGCGCAGCGCAACACCCGCGCGTTCTCCTGGTTCAGTTGGGCGGCATCCGGTAATGAGCAAACACACAACAAGGTACACACTCACACAACACGTACATTAATGTCAAAGCATTATTGCAGATCACCGAAGCTCAATACAGCCTACGAAACCAAGTAAATAGCATTCACCTTTAATCACTCGAATTAAGGAAAGATCGAAACATTTTGGTGCCTCCTGTCAGGTGTGTATGTCATAACACAGATCGCAACATTCAAATCTACTTTCTCGCCAGCTAAACTTCAGAGCTGTGTTGAGACAATTCTGAATATCTGCGAAATCATACGTTCGATTCAAGTTTCGTTGAGCAAGTGAAACTGCCACGCGGTGTTACATAACATGTACTTCATTTTTATCGGGTACACGTGTCTCGAGCGACACGCTGCTTACGCCAGCAGTCGGCACCTCGAGAAACATTTTCGCTCTCGGCTCTCTCACACGTGCTCGGGAGAGAGGGTCGCGGTGAACTTATATCAGTGAGATACGTCAACAAGATAGTGTTTTGTTTGTGCGAGTGAAACGTACGTGAGTACAGTGTCATCATGACCGACATCTTACTTCGTGACTAGAAGGTAACATGCACCGTAACACAGATAAGCTCGGCGAGGGCGCACTCATTCTCGACGTCGTTCAAACGAGGCTCCCTCTCCTCGAACGCTACTGGACGGAGGTGTTGCGGCGCTACTTGAAACTGCAAGTGCACGAGACGGGTAATGGAACGGAGTACTCACTCGCCAAAAGCAAGCTCCATTCCCGCATCGCGGCGTTTGTCGAGAAGGCGCAAGCAGAAAGCCGGCAGGATGATGCTGCGAGGGAGGCGCCTATCCAAGTGCAGTCGACCGCCTCCTCACTTCCCAAGCTGAAGTTGCCAACATTCACCGGAAAGCAGGAGAAGTGGGATACATTCAAGGAGATCTTCAGTTCCATGGTTAAGGACACCTCAGCTCTCACACCGGTGCTTAAGCTGCAGCACCTCATCTCGTGTCTCGAAGGTGAGGCGGCGCGACGGCTCGCCAACTGCGAGGTTATCGACTCTAACTTCGACGTCGCTTGAGTCACACTGTGTCGACGTTATGACAACAAGCGGCTCCGCCAAGCAGTGCAACTGCTCAAGTTGCTTGACATGGTTCCTGTCGCTCAGCGGACGCCCAGCGAGTTCACTCACCTCCTCGATACTATCGGTCAATGCCTCAGGGAATTACAGCAGCTGCGTCGCCCCACAGAGCATTGGGATGACTGGTTTGTCCATGTACTGGTCGTCAAACTGGACCAACAGACTCGTGAGGACTGGGAAAAGTCGCTGGACAACGCGCATTACAGCTCATCCAATGTCCGCAGTGCTCCAGAGAAGGCCTCACCAAGGGCTAAACCTGTTCCCAAGGATAGGTCACGCTCACTCGCCGCTCATCACACCATGGCCATCTCTGCGGGGACATGGGCTGCTGCCAATTTCAGTGGGCCAGTTCAAGAGAGAAGAGCCAAGGATGCATCCATCGTGTGCAAGGGAGCGCACTTCATCGCCCGCTGTCCAACCTACACGCAGTCCGCGCCGACGTACAAAAAGAACGTCCTGGAGCAGATGCGCCTGTGCATGAATTGCCTGCGCCCAAACCATCTGGGGCATCACACCTCTTGTCACGTCGAGCTACAATCAGGAGAATTCTCATCGTCAGGTCTACGAGCCCAGCTAGTTCCTGTAAGTACTCAAACTTTCGTCTGACACGTCGGAAGCCCAATCTTGTACAGGACTCCATCATGAAGCCAGAGTCCTAATTGACCCAGCATCGGAGGGGTACATGCTGAGCGAACGGATCGTGCAGCTTCTGAGGCTGAGAAAGTCGGTCGTGCATACCCAAGAGAAACAGGTGGGAGGTGTCGCCACGAAGGCCTCGTGCATTGTTACGGCCGCGATTCGATCGAATACAAATTCAAGTTTGTTTTGAGCTTTTCAGCACTGGTGCTGCCCAAATTTACTTCTCTTCCTCTCTTTACCCGCGTCGAGCATCGTTCCTGTCCACACCTGGAGGAGCTTCAACTGACTGATCCGGAGTTTCACCAGCCTGCAGAGGTCGACAGCATCCTGGGTGTGGACATCTACAGTCTACATCATCATCCAGGAGGGACTGAGATACGGAGAGCCGGGCACACCTGTGAGTTAGTTGACAAGCTGGGCTGGATCCTGACTGGGCCTGCAGCGCCTCATACTGAAAGATATACGACCAGCGTCAACTCGCTCGCCATCACTCTGCCTACGCCCACGTCTGTATCGCCTTCCAGTCAAAGGTTGCACCTACGCAGTCGCTCAGCATGCCTCGCCTCGAGCTGTGCGGCGCCGTCACTCTCGTCAAGCTCATCGTACAAGTGCTAGCTGGACTTTCAAAGAAACCCTCGGTGGTGCGATGCAAGGCAGACTCCGAAGTCGTGCTGGTATGGCTACGCAAGCCACCCAGCACCTGACGCACCTTCGTCGCTAATCGTGTGAGCACGATCGTCACTCTACTACCGAACGCCACCTGGGAGCATATCCGCTCATCCGATAATCCTGCTGATCTAGCCACACGAGAAACAACGATAGAGCGGAAAGACGAGATGGCAACCTTCAACGCGTCGATCACGCTTGGCAACTTCGAGGACATTTTCAGCAGATTTTCCAACTTACGTCGCATGCTACGCGCTCTTACTACGCTCGCCGCTTTCTTCTCAATTTCAGACTACCCGCTGCCGCACGTCCATCAGTCGCTCTCAACGTCATCGAGATCGACCACACCCTGCACGTTATTATCGTGGCCATGCAGCAGCAACACTTCAGCACCGAGCTGCATAAGCTTCGAACTGAACCAATCTGTCTGCGCGGAAGTCGCCTGCGATCGCTGCTGCCTTTCATCGACGAGGATGGAATCCTGCGCATGGGCGGACGACTTCAATATTCGCAGCTCAACTTCGATGAAAAACACCCAATCATCTTGCCGTCGCAGAGCCATCTCGCTGAACTGCTTATCAGGGATTCTCACAACGCAACGCTCCACAGCGACCCGCAGTTGATGCTGAGTTACATCGTCGGACGCTACTGGATCATCGGCGGCAAACCACGACTCAAGTCGATGTACCGTAAGTGCATTCGCTGCATGCGATTTCAGGCGCAACCTGGCAACCAGCAGATGGCTCCTTTGACGGCCGTTCGTGTCACACCCGCCCCGGCGTTCGAGATCACCGGCCTCGATTACGCTGGCCCCTTTCCTGTGCGAACGTCAAAGGGCAGAGGCCAGAAATCATCAAAGGGCTACGTCGCCATTTTAGTATGCATGGTGACCAGGACTGTGCGTATGGAAGTTGTCTCCGACTACTCGACGAAGACATTCCTATTGGTTTACTATCGATTCACGTCACGGCGCGGCACTTCCAGTATTCTCTACTCGGACAGCGGCACAACCTTGCATGGCGCAGACTCCGAGCTAAGACGAATGTTCTCTATGGCGTCGTCCTTCAACCAAACGTTCACAAAGGCCATCGCGAACGACCACACGACTTGAACATTCATCCCACCTCGTGGACCACACTTCGGTGGCCTGTGGGAAGCAGCCGTCAAGTCCTTCAAGTTTCACCTGAAGCGAATCATCGGCGTACAGTGGTCCAACGCGCAAAAAAAACGGCCAACATTCTTGCTTGCCACGAAATTTGAGTAAAAAGGTAAGGTTGAAGGAGAAAAAGTTTACTTTCACACTCTATATTATGTCTGCGTTTCCCTCGGTATGATCCGAATTGATATATCTTTGTATAGCGATGAATATATACGGTAATTATATAGAAATCATATTTTCGGGCAAAATCATTTTATTTTTCGATGAATACGGTACGGAAAAAATTTATTTTATGTATCCATATTTATTATATTACTATTTAACTTTGGTCTGAAAAAGTAATATATGATTATATATATGCAAGCGCATTTCTGGCAGAGATGGAGGAAGGAAGTGCTCAACCAATTGTAGGTGCGTGCGCGATGGCTTGACGAACGCCGCACTCCAGCAGTAGGGAATTTGGTCCTGCTCACGGACAATCAGCAACCAGTCCTGCACTGGCCTCGCGCTCGAGTCATCCAGCTCCATCCAGGGAATGACGGCATGGTGCGCGTGCTACCTTGAGGACCACCGCGTCGACCCTTCGTCGCCCTCTCAACAGGGTCATACCACTGCCGAACGTTGAGGACACTGTCAACCATCATCGTGACCTACTTCAACGCTCACTAGCGTCTCCATACACCAGCGCAGCTTCAGCGCCTGCCGGCCGCCCATCACTTAACCGGCCGGGCCCAGTCACCCCGCGCAAAGAAGAAACCACCACGGCGGGCGGAACCCAGGTCGCTCCATCAACAGCAACAGCTCGCCCCGTCCCAGACTTCTTGGCGGGCGGCGTGCCCATCACATTAATAAGCGGCCGACACCAGCTCCGTCCCAGACAGGGCCAACGAAAGACTACATCATCTTGACACACATACACATGAACCACACATTCGTTCTCACAAGCTCACAATTAAATCACAACACGCACACTATACAAAATTGTAAACCGAATTCTCTACTTTTTTTTGCCTTGAGTACGTAAATTAAATCAGACGACGGTAAATTCTCACGCACAGAGCAACACTCGCGCGCTCTCCTCTTTCAGTTGGGCGGTATTCGGCAACGAGCAAACACAAAACAAGGTACACACTCACACAACATGTAAATTAAAGTCAAAGCATTATTGTAAATCACTGAAGCTCGATAAAGCTTACGAAAACAAGTCCACAGCATTCACCTTTAATCACTCTACTCCGCTTTCACTCACACTCTCGCGATCCTATTTCCATCGAGCATCTCGAACTAAGGAAAGATGGAAACAGTGTCTTATTATTTATCAGATAATTGCCTCTTACAGTTTCAGCTAAATGAAGAACCTGCATTCTTGATACTTCCCTTTTAAGTATGTGCAAAAATTTTAAGGCATTTAACCATGATTATACGTTTTCACCAATATAAAAATAGTACATTTCGGCACGGATGTGGGAGTTCGCACTAGTTTCGAACAGTATTTTAAACCACGAGCGTCGAAAAAAACATACCAAAATTATGATTTTAAGGTTAGAGTTGTATAAATGGTTCTTAAAGATTTTGTGTTGTGTTTTTCTATGAGAAAAAATCTGGGAATTTGCAAAGTTGACGTTTTTTATTAGCTACGTTATTACTTTTCCGTAAGCTGACTCGCTAGCTCCATATGCGGTTAGCAGAACTATTGTTGTAAAAATAAAAAACAATATTTTCTAGTTTTTTAAATGACGCAGTATTGTTATGGCAAAAAAGCGGCAAATTCCTATGCCACTTTCGCGTCGATAACGTATGCCTTTCCCACTTTTCCGTAACGTGACCTGCTCATGAGAAGTTAGCAGGACTATAGCTGTAAAAATAAAAATTTTCCGTTTTTTCCACAACACAGTGTTGTTACGGCAAAAAAGCGGCAAATTCCTAAGTAGGTTCGGTAGGGTTATCTGTTGTTTTGTATTATGATGTTAAATTCTATTAATTTATAAAGTTTAACTGAAGGTACTCCATTATCTCTTAAAAACTACGACGATTGCATCCAAGCAATCGTATGTAGTAATGCAAGTTCGAAATAATTAATAATTAATAATTTAGCGTTATTTTTATAAAATGGCTCTTTAATAATAATATTGTTTATTTATAATATTGTATATCTATTGAAGACACTTCATAAAGACTATTATAAGTTAAGATTATTTCATTATTGTTATCAAAAGTAAGTGCTAAAAAACTAAATTTATAAATTTCATTATGGTTTTAGAAAATAATGATTTACTTATCGTTAAAGGAAAAGGAATATTTTATAAAGCAAATAGTCAATTAAAATGACGGTCACATGACCGAATTTAACAAAATATTAAAATTACATACGCATTTTTATATTCAAAGCACTCTTAACTTACAAAAACCTTTTTATATACAACCGGTAAATAGAAATAAAGAATTTTTTCAAGTCCTATTTTCTGGTTCAATGAAAAACAGTCATTGAATATGTATATGGTATAATGATAATGTTATCCATGTGTACGACAGCATGAACAGAAATGTTCTTGATGATAAACACAAAATTATGATTAATAGATTATTCCCTAATAAAGATAATTTAAAAATTACATTGGAAAACATACAAAGACAAATGAATCCTTATGATTGTGGCGTATTTGCTGTAGCATTTGCTGTAACTATAGTGTTTAATAAATGTCCATACAGCGTGCAACTTGATATAAATAAAATGCGACAGCATTTATATATGATATTTTCTACGTATACTTTGAAATTTTTTCCTTTAATCGAAAACAGTCAGGTAGATATTAATATTCATACTTTTAATCGAATTCCTATTCATAGAAATATTATTCATTTACGTGTATTGCAAAATATCGATTTAAATTTTGAAGATTTAGATATTAATGCTCTTGAAACAGCACATATGGAAAAATTAAAAAAATTGCAACAATTATTATTAGAGGATACTTAGAAAATGTATAAAAATGATATTGTTTATAGAAATACTGTAGAAAATAATTATGAAGATGAAATAATTATTATAGATGATGATTGTTATGAAAATAATAATAAAAATTGTGATGTTAATAAAATAAAGTTATAAAAAAAAAAAATTTAAGCGGCCATGATGTAAATAAAAATACAAATTATTATCAAACTGAAACAATTATTATAGATGATTGTTGTGAAAATAATAATGAAATTTCTAGTTTTGAAAAAATAAAGCTATTTAAAAATAACTGTAATAGTCAAGATGTAAATAAAAAGATTTGTCGTGACAGTAAAAATATCATTAGCAACGATTCTAAAAGCGAGTTCATAAATAGTGATGTCAGAATGGATATTGACGAATATTGTGAAGTAATTTATGTTGTTGATGATATAAACGATGACTTTGATGATAATACTATGAAAAATAATGATAAGTATTGTAACAATAAAATGCAAAATTGTAAGTCCATTAATAATAGCGCATTCGGGCATACAAATGGAAAATTAATAATAAAAAATCATAAGCTCTGAATTGAATATTGAAGAAAAGATATTAAATAAAAAATATAGAAAAAAATATGTTGAAAAAAAGCAAACTTGCTAAAAAAGCAAAGATTCAAACACAAAATTACAATGAATTAAGAGTAAATGAAAAAAATGCATTAAGGGGGTCTTACACCTATCCCATTTTCTTCAAAAATGACCTGAAAAAACAATTTAAAATATCAATACACATGAAATACATAAAAATATTATAAATATACCGAATTATAAAAAAATAAAAACCAGATCTCTACGCCCATTTTAATAAGAGCTATGATTTTTTCAAAATATAAAATTTGGCGTAGACTTTCTCAGACACCACTTGATGGATTTTGATGAGGTACAGCTTAAAATTCTTGTTTTACATTCAACTCTGCGCCAAAGCTCCAGTTTTTTGAAATTTTGTCTCTAACTATTTTTTTAATCCAAAAGACCACTTTTTTTTTGTTAATTTTTTGTGTGTTTTTGGTTTTTTGCCTTAAA
>JAWWEQ010048496.1:0-15984 GCA_035583055.1 Torymus tubicola | reverse complement strand
TTTGCCGTCTATAACTGCTGACGATATCCTTTCCTGTCGTATTGCTGCGAGAAAAGCTGGGGGTGGTCCCAACGATTCGAACAGCACTCGCCCTCTACCGCTATTCGCCCGCGTCAATTCTCGAAACCTACTAAAGGAAATAATTGTAGCGAAGAAAAACATCACTCTCCTGAAACATGCGATCTGGATCTATCACTTCTTGGTCAGATCGACTCCTCATCTATTATCTTTGTCTAATGTCTTTAAGAAATTCCAAAACCTCAAAAAAGTTGCTAAAGACTTAGGCTTCAAATACACGTGACATCGTAAGGGTGCCTTTCTGACCAAGTGGAATGATGGAGAAAGTACGCATGCGTTTGAAACGGCCGCTGATCTCGGAGCCGTAGCCAACTACTACAAATCCTCAAAGCCCGTAGGAACCACTGCCTCCGAAAGCAATTGTCTGGGCAGAGATAAGGCTCCAACTACTACAACAAGATGTAAATCTAAAACTTCGAAGGGCTTAAGGGTTGGTTTTCTTAATGCAGGCTCTCTAAAAGCATTTTCTGGAGGTCAAGCAGTATCTTTTAAGCGACTCGCTTTCGATATTTTTGGCGTAGCCGAGACGCGCTTTGGCCATCTTATAGATGAAAGAAATCTTGATATCGACGGCTACTCATTGGTAAGGTAAGACAGGAACTCGCAAGGCGGTGGGGTAGCTTTGTACATCAAAAGCACCTATAAATTCAGCCACATGGCACATTCAGATACAGCAACTGCTATAAACCTGAAGTGCCAGAATATCTCATGGGTTCCATTCAGGGCAAAAATTTAGATCCTGTGTTTGTGAGCATTGTTTACAGCCCCCCGATGTGTCACTCAAAAAAACATCTGCTCTCCTTCTTGCAGACTTGAAGTTACATAGTGACAACTACAACAATAGCATCATTCTCGGCGATTTTAACTCTAATCTGCTTTCTACCTCAAGTGATGCTAGATTCTTATTAAGCTTTGCCAGCGAATTAGGACTTAAAGCAGTAGAACACGGTCCAACGCACTTTGCTACAGATTCTGGTACATGGATCGATGCTATTTTTGTGAACATTAACAATAGAATCGTTTCTTCTAGTAAGGAAACGGCAGCTTACCACAATTTTGACAACATAATAGGCGTTGTTTTAGATCTAGACACTCCTAGTCTTATTAGCGAGTCTTTCTCCTTCCTCCGAACTCCTCCGTTAGCAACTTGTTCAGGCGTTAGTATTTCCTCATCTTGATTATTGTAGCACGATATTAATAGATGCCACTTTCGAGCAAAAAATTAGACTACGAAAGCTGCAAAACTCCTGTATTCGGTTCATCTACGGTCTAAGATGGGATACTCATGTAACTCCTTATCACCGGCGCTTGAATTGGATGCGCACGGACACTCGTAGAACCTATTTCACCAATATACTTCTCTACAAACTTCTTAATTTACACAGACCGTTATATTTATTCGATCTGTTCAGTGCGCCACAATCCCAGCGACCGGCAAGAGAAGCGACTGGTTACCTCGAAATTCCACTGATACATTCTGAGTTTGGCATCCGATCTTTCCGATTTCAAGGAGTCCATCTGTGGAATTCTCTGCCGTGCGATATTAAATATCTACCAAGCTTATCGCGCTTTAAAAAAGCTCTGCGTACGCATTTGTATAATCTCGACTGACTCCCGGCGGCGTTATGACTAAACGATATTTGTGTTATTGTAAATTGTTTGTTTTCAAAATGTCTATTCTTATTTTATTTTCTAAGATGTATTCGAGACTTGATGATACTGTAACTTTTTTGGAACACACCAAAATAAATATTATTATTATTATTATTATTATAAAATCTTCGTTTTTACATTATAGGCACGACCGCATTACTCAAGAGTGCCATCTGATTTCATTATTGTGCTAATTTTTTTTATGAATACTTAATATGACTTTACTTCATGTAGAAATATTAATTTAAAACATTAATTAATTTTTCTAATTCTGTGTAAAAAAATTAATATTTCTATGGATTTTAAACATTTCAAATCCTTTTTATAAGGTAAGTTGCATGAAATGAATTGTTTATATCTGTATATTAAATAGTAAAAATTTTTATTTTGATTACACCCACATATTATCTTCCTATATCAATTTTATTTAAACTCAAATCCTGATAAGTAAGAGCGAAAAATCATCTATTTTTATGAATTTTAAATATTTAAAATCGCGTTTACAGATTTGACTTTTACAAGAAAATGTTTGTTTTTTTTCTTGTTAAAACTAATTCTGATGTATGGGACAAAAAACGATAATTTTCGATAATTTTGATTTTTAGAAATATAATTTTGATTTTTAGAAATATAAATAAATAAATAAAACACAAAAATTGAATTGATCTTTTATCATATAAAATTATCTATTCTTATATCATATAAAATTTTTAAAAAACCGACCAGATTCGTCCAGTTTTCAGACAGCTAATCTGAAAACTCGATTACATATAAATTTACAAACTTACATATATTTTAAAATCATTTTCACACATTTATTCTTTATTTTAAACTAGAATGATTGGCGCGCTACGCGCGCTTCTACTACTCCTGTATTGGCTTTAAAATTGTTTTAATTTGATTATTTATCACAACGGTTTTTATAATAATGATTTTTATTTTATTAGTCCGGAAATTGAAAAGGACCATTGTTTGTTGAACTTACTATTTTGTTCAACGCCGCTGAGTAATTTTATTTAGAAGTCCAATGGAGGTTTAAGAGAAGGCAAAAAAACAAAGTCCACTTTCAACAAGTACAACATGTAATTTTATTATTTTATTAAGCACTGATTATAATTATCGACGATTTGCAACAGTTAACGGAGCTAATAATATTTTCGGTCGCAGTGTGAATAAGAGCCGTGCTCTTTCGAAAGATTAAGCCAGTCTGCCCGCCGAACGTGAGCAGGAAAACGAGAGACCTGCGACGAAATGGAAAGAGTCATCGGCGTGCCGGAGGGGGGATTGCGCGCTGATACACTAGAATAATAGAAAATTAGTCTCGGTGCGCATGTGGTATGATCATTGGAATGACGTGTAAACACAGCGAGACCGAGGAATTTACCTCTCCCCCGACGACAAGCCTGCGCTCTTCAAGCGTCGCGACGAAAAGTGCAAGACGGTGAAAATGACGCTGTTACTTACAACATACCGCCCACCTTGCCGCGACCGGGGCGGGGCAATCATGCAAACGCACATATTAATCGCAAGCACGCAAGCATTACAACACTCAAGCATTATCGGAAACAACGGAATACAAGTATACACTTAAACGCATGAACAATATAAACTTTTATGACTAAGCAACGCGCGAATCTTCACTCATGGATCTCCATCAAATGAGTGTTTGCGACCAGACAAGCAAAGAAAGCACTGGTTGCCTCATCCGAAGGTAATCGTACGAGCTTGACAATCGGGCGGACGAAGGTCGATCGGGAGGTTCGCAACGTCACCTCCCGAACGAGGCCATCCTTTCCAGGGTGAGTTTCCGAGACAATAGCCAACGGCCAGGTGGCTTGTGGAGAAAGCTCATCGGTGATGATCATGATGTCGCCTTGCTGGAGATTTGGCTGATGCTTCAGCCACTTGTTTCTTTGCTGAAGTTGAGAAAGGACCTCCTTTCGCCAGCGAACACAGAAGGAGTCACGTAATTGACTTACGAGCTGCCACCTTTTATTTAGAGTCACCTTAATGGTGAGGTCCTGGAGCGGCTTGGGGAACGTCAGGATAGGCGAGCCAACAAGAAAGTGGCCTGGAGTCAGTGCGACGGGGTAGTGTGCCTCAGTGCTGATAGGGCAGAGTGGCCTCGAATTGAGGCAGGCATCGATCTTGGCTGCCAGTGTCGAAAATTCCTCGAACGTTAGTATGGTAGCCCCAATTACTCTGCAAAGGTGGTGTTTGAAGCTGCGGACCGCAGCTTCCCAAAGGCCGCCAAAATGCGGAGCTCGAGGCGGAATAAATTTCGACTCGGTTCCTCGAGTGACGAGCTGAGCGAACACTTCCTTCGAAAACATTGAGGTGTTGTCGAACAATCGACGTAGTTCGGCGTCTGCGTCTCTAAAAGTGGTTCCGTTATCCGAAAAGATAACGCTGCAAAGGCCTCGTCGAGCTATGAAACGTGAAAAAGCCGCAATGAATGAATCAGCAGTAAGATCCGATACCACTTCAGTATGCACTGCCTTGGTAACAAAACAAATAAAAATGGCTACATAACCCTTGGTGGTTTTAGCCCCCGTCCCCTTTGAAAATAAAAGGGAGAAGGGCCCGGCGTAGTCCAAACCGACGGCTGTGAAGGATCGTCCTTGGATTAAGCGATCAGCTAGTAGCGGGGCCATCTGTTGCTGGAGAGGAGTCGCTCCGTGTCGAATATACCTGACACATCGACGGTATACCGATGTAATCAGACGATTTCCTCGGGTGATCCAGAACGTACGATGGAGAAGACTCTTCATGAGTTGTACGACGCCGTGTAGTGAAAGGCGGTGCATCTCTTCAACAAGGAGCCTCATGATGAAGCAGCGTCCAGCTAGAATAATTGGATGTTGTTCGGCCTCTGGTATAGGGGCGTGGTGGAGCCTCCCACCAACTCAAAGGATGACTTGCGCATCGATATACGGCGACAAACTCGCCAATGCGCTGCGGCGAGGAAGCTGCTTGCCTGCCAAAATACAAGAAATTTCAGCACTGAAATAACGAGATTGAATTAATCGAAAAAGGGTGAGCTTCGCGCCGTGAAGCTCGCGCGCAGTGAGTCGAGGAAAGGCAGGTGTGGACTAGCGCTGGATAATGAGTCTCCAACTCCAAACTTCTCCAAAGAGGACAGCACGTCATCGTCAGCCTTTGATTCTACCGGTATCGCAGCGGCTGGGAGGGCATAGTAATGCTCCCGGGACATCATGGGTTGATCTTGTTCGTCCGGCTGAGGGCAAGGAAGCCATACAGGTCCTCGCCACCAGAGAGGGAAGTCAGCGAGCTCTTGGGGGCTGAAGCCTCGAATAGCGCAGTCCGCGGGGTTGTCCTTGGAGCGAACATGCCTCCAGCCTGCGTCCGGAAACGACGTGCTGATCTCACTGACGCGATTAGCGACAAAGATCGGCCACCTTGACGCGTGGCTTTGAAGCCAGTCGAGTACGACCTTAGAGTCGCTCCAAAAGGTGACTGAAGAAGGTGCCTGCAACATACCCGAAATAAGATGTTTTGCAAGACTTGTTAGAAGTGTAGCGCCACAACGTTCCAATCGGGGAAGAGTCTCGACTTTAACAGGGGCAACTCGTATTTTCGACATGAGCAACGCTGGAGCTGATCCGGGAACGACCGCGTAGATGACTGCAGTATAAGCTCGCATCGAAGCGTCGCAGAAGCCATGGAGATGCCAATCCTTGTCCCGTGATGCGCCTGTCCATCGCGGAATTCAGAGTTCCGGCAGCTGAAGCAAAGATGAGCGAAAGGTGAGCCACTTATCGAGCAACTCACGCGGCAGTGGGGCATCCCAATCCAACTGTTTTATCCACAAGTCCTGTAAAAAGATTTTTGCCTTAATTATAACAGGCGCTATGAATCCCAATGGGTCGTACAGACGTGCTGTATCTGACAGCACAGTTCTTTTTGAAATAAGAGAGGTGAGTGGAGGCAGGGTAGTTTCGAACAGAAACTCATCAGCCTTCATGTCCCACTTCAGTCCCAGGATAGATACGATATCTCCTGAAGAGGACGGAAGGTTGCATATGTCGCCTCCCGGTAGTCCTTGAAGAAGCTCCGGGAGCGTGCTGGACCATTTACCGAGTTGTAACCCTGCCGTTGCTAAAAGGTCTATCAGTTGATTTCACTGGGCGATGACTTGCTCTTCGTAGTCGGCATCTAGAAAAATGTCGTCTATATAAATCTGTTTAGTCAATATGAGATGCGCTAGCGGGTGCGAGTGTCGACCATCATCTGATAATTGAAGAATCGACCTCATGGCGAGGTAGGGCGCACAGTTTAACCCGTAGGTCACGGTTAACGCGACGTAATCTTCAATTGGCGCATCGATCGAGTCTCGCCATAGCAGACGCTGCCAATCGAGGTCTTCAGGATCAACTAAAAATTGGCGGAACATTTTTACAACGTCAGTTACAAGGGCTGCCCGACCAAAGCGCCATCGTGAAATGACGTGAGTGATATCGGGTTGAAGTTTCCGTCCTGGCAAGAGGAGGTCATTCAGTGCTAATTCTAAAGATGTTTTTTACGAGGCATTAAACACTACCTGAATTTTGTTCGAATCCGCACGGGAACCTCCATGATGCTGCAGATAGTAGTTAAAATCATCGACCGGGCGCAATGTCACCTTCATGTGCCCTAATTGATGGTACTCCTCCATGAACTTCGCGTAGGTAAGTTGAAAATCACGGTCACGATTTCTATGCTTTTCCGACCGAAGGAGGCATGCTGCGGCTATGACTCTAGAATCAGGAAAGGCTACGCGCCTCGCGAAGGGGAGACGTACCACGAAGCGACCTTGAAGGTTATGAGAGTACGTCGCGGCGAAGTATGGATCACAAGATTCCTCTTCCGGCGAGAGCTTTTTGCAAGTGGGTAATTCTTCAATTTCCCAGAATCGAGAGAGAACTTGACCGAGCGTTGGTTGCGTCACCGTGTGATACGCTGTGACTGTTGAGGAATCAGTTGAGGGATTCTGCGGGTCGACAACGCCAGTCAGAATTCACCCGAAAATTGTTTTTTGCGCGATTGGCGTCTTCGCTGAGCCGCGAACAAATCCCTCTTGAAGTATTAATCCATATACGTCGGCTCCCAGAATCACATCTGTTTTCGCTGGAATGTGATAGTCCGGATCGACTAATTGTAAATCGCGCAGGTGCGGCCAATCATTTGCGTGAATCTGATGAGCAGGGAGCATCTGAGTAAGCTCCGGAAGAACGAGAGCGCAACAATTGCATTTGAAG
Organism: Torymus tubicola; assembly: GCA_035583055.1. Classification (NCBI taxonomy): domain Eukaryota; kingdom Metazoa; phylum Arthropoda; class Insecta; order Hymenoptera; family Torymidae; genus Torymus; species Torymus tubicola. Next base: position 8,995 of record JAWWEQ010048496.1, on the reverse strand, counting down.
TTTTCATTTATTCGGGATTTGAGGGTGATGGCAATCTCACCTCGCGAGCGTGCTGTAGCTTGACCGCCGATGCCAAGAATTGATATGGACACCGGGCGGCGCTCGACAGTGAGCTGAGATGCTAGTCGCTCCGTAATGAAAGAGCGTTGAGTGCCTGGGTCGACCAGCGCGCGCGCGATGAAACTTTTTCCGAACAATTTTCAAACACTTAGGTGGTATAATAAGCTTACGTCTAGTTTTGCTGATCGATGTAATGTATAGCTTCTTTAGTTCATTGTAGTGATAAGACACGATTATTTTGAATAAAACTATTTTTGTTTACAATTTTTAACATTCTGTTTTAGATCTTTTGTAGTAGATCTAAGTTATTTTTAAATGCACCACACCATGCAATATTAGCGTAGCTAATAATACTATGGAAAAATGCTTAATATATTATCCTGAGTGTATCAGCTTGCATATAATTTGATAATTTGTATAGTATATATATTAAATATTTTGTTTTCTTTATTATATATTCAATATGTTTAATCCATCTTAGTCTAAAATCTATCATTACACCTAAATATTTACAATATTCAACCATAGTGATGTTATCAATACCGCCATTTCTTAGATTCATGTTAGAAATTATTTTAAGTATTTCAGTGTTATTAGTTGGTTTTATGAAAATTGTGGTCCTGTTCATTGGGGGTAAGTGTATTTGCTTTCCTTGAGGTTTAACTATTCAGTCACTTAGTTCTGTTCCAATTCTACAAAAAAAGAGTTCATTTGATTAACAATTTGAATTGGGTCTTCTATCGTATAATTATTGTAGTTATCGTTGTTTAGTATAACCTTGTTTATTACATCATTCTTTTGTTCATTTACTCCCACCTTATTTTTTATGTATTTCCACAGTTGTTTAGTATATTAGTGTTATTCTTGATTAATTCTTTCTTATATTTTATTTTTGCCTCATTGATAACTTTACCTAATCTTTATGATGTATAATATTATTAATAACATTTTGGCACTCCCATATTAACTGTTTTATTGCACCTATAACATATCATTTAAATATATTGAAATTCAAAATATCTATCACATATTTTTGGTAATTTAAATATTAAAAAATACGATAAATACATGGTTACAAATTATTAATTTATGATAATCATACCGTAAAAAACTATTACTTATCGATAATCAATTGCTTTACGTTGAATGCTTTATGGTAATGTACAGGTAATAATTATCAATAATAGTAACGTAACATTTTACAACTTGATAGAATAATAATTCATTATTAGAATAATTAGAAAATCGTAGTAAAGAAATTGGAAAGGGTCCATAAAAGAATACTTATAAAATCAAAATACTTATAAAAATAAAAATAGGAAAAGGTCGAGATAGAGGAGATCATGGAAATTAGAAAAGAAGATAGTGAAGAGGGCTCTAGCACGGGTGCAGTGTGGTACTATTTAAAATGAATGTATTTTATTTATTCAATATAATACGTTAACTCTAAAGTTAAATAAATACAAAAATAAATAATATAAACCGATATAAACTTATTTTTTATCGATCACATCAAGAGACCGATGCTTAATTAAGACATGAAACAGCTGTGAACTGATAATCATTTTGATCAAAATTTAATTGGTTATATTGCTCATGAGCTATATCTACAAAATTAATATTTATTTTATTACAGCTCTCATCATAATTATTTATTACCACTTGAGGCATTACTGAAAAATCAGCAATAGAATGACCTTCATTAATTAACATTTGGCAAATACTGCTATAAGCTAAATTTTGCGCTCTAATCGAATCACGGTATAAATGTAAAAAATCTTTTGATAATGTATCTTTAAATCGTTCCAACAACTGATCTGGATGTATAGGTTGACAATGTTTCAAAATGCGCACAAATAATTGTCTAAGACTACGCGGCATCATCCAACTCACAGCTCCAGGCATAGCTCGACACCATTCCTCATCATCTTCAATTAAACCTAAAGCTAAACATACTTCCGAAAATGTTTGATACTGAGCCCCATTTACATTCTTTAAATCATCAAAACTTGTTGCTCCTTTACAATGTAATAAAAGTAATCTGAAACGAAACAGCTCTACTTTACTTGGGGTAACGGCATACGTGCTATACAATTAAAATGAGATTTTCGTTCAGACCATTTATAAACTTTCTGACCATTTTCTTTATGCTCTTTATACACATACTGAGATGGAATTTCAGTATACGCAAACTGTCAAGCTGCGTGATCATTTTTATTCAATTCAAAATAAGCTAACGTGCTTGTTCGATTTAATGCAGCGGCCATTGCAACATCATCATTTAAATCTTCAATTACAATCGATTGCTGTTTAGGTAAATGAACAGATAAATGTGTTATGCTATGACGTTTGCACTGCAGTGGTTTACTTAGAATACGATAACATGCTTCAACTGGACTAACATATCCCGTTTCTATATAATTACGTACTTCATCATGATTTATTATCATGTCATTATTTACATTCTCAATTATTCATCATGTTCTTTATATACATATTTATATAAATATTTTACTGATGTTACACTGGAAACCACTTCTACGTTTATATGGCAATTGAATATACGCAGTAATTTTGCACAATATGGCACAACAAACCGATTATCTACTGTTTGATTATTACGCATTATTGATCTACCATTATTTCTTTCTCTGTAATATGAACCCATCAGATGACATAACCGTTTCCTCACGAAATTCTTTCGGATAATGATTTGAGCATCTACGTTCAACTATACATCTACTATCGCATGGATCATGTATCATATTACGAACAACAATATTATATAATATTGGATCTATCTCTGAATCAGAATTTCTGCAGATAAAAATTTATCGATATCATTAACGGTGTTCAACTTATAACCATCTTTCAATGTATTTAAAGTGTGTGCATGAGGTAATTCAACACATTAATCTGAAATTCAACCACATAAACATGAGCTGACACATCAGCAAACAACTTTTCTTTTGTTATAAGCAAAATTAAACATTCTTTTTTCAAACGAAAAACCCGCGCGCATACATCTGGTCTGTCTGACGCCTGTTGTCCCGGAAATAAATTTTCTCGAATTTTACGCCAATTAGGATTACACGTCATTGTAATAAACAAATCGGGGTTTTCTTTACTACGAACTATAGCCATAGTATCTTGATAATTTTGCATCATATACCTAGGAGAATCAACAAATGGTGATGGTAAGATAATCAGTTTACCTATTTGGCAATTCATGTTATTCACATTATTATTTAAATGATCGATTAATCCTTGATATAATTCAACACGTAATTCCTTTGGTCATTACGAACATATTCAAATAGATCCTTCTCTATTTTAACGTAACTATCAACCATCCATTGTTGAAATAATCTACGCCGTAATAAAAATGCATTAAATATATCAGGTTTTGCACTAATTCTATACTTGATTTAAAAACTCCTAGTTACTCGATGATTATGTCGTTCAAATTGATCATTACTTTCGTAATCTACCTCAACACTTAAGTTACTATTTTTTTTTCATTATATTTTTATGCCAACCTTGCGATCCATGAGGATACAATAATGGGTAGAGCATAGGTTCCACATTTGGATCCATCGAACTTAACTATTGCAATTGTCGTGTGTCTTTATTCCGAATCGTCATATATGATTCAGGGATATCACCATCAGCTGTTGTACTAAACACAGCAGCAACTTCGTTTACTCTTTGCAAATTATATCTATTACGATCGAATCCAGGTTTTAAACTAAACAAAAATTGTAATTCCGGTTCAGTATCATTACCTAATAATACACGTTGATGGTTATTTTCTTCTTTCATCATTTCATATGATTTTGCAAATATATTATATTCTCTCAACATTTGCCATCCTGTAATTAACAGCCTCTTGAGGATTAACAATAAATAGTTGTCCATATTGAGGATTTTCATTTTCCGATGGCTATAAAGCCTCATTTATTTGGTAATAAACTTGCCCTTGTATCTTAAAACAATACGAAGCTCTTCCTATTGTAGGAAAATTAACTAAAATTGCATTAAAAGATGCAAATGGAAACCAACTATTGTAATTCCGAATACGTTCGAAGAACGCCCCACTTCTTATACGGTGATTTTCAAATAATAAACGTAATTCAAGTGGAAACTCTGGAACGGATGGACTGATCCATGCCCACAACAATCATTAAATGAATTATCTTTATTTGCAACCTTTTCAGCTACGATATGTTTCTCATTACAATGTTTACATACAACATTTATTTCCTCTAAATGATGTTCGTTTACATTGTTGTTTTGTAAAATATATCTACTTTGTTCCAGTAATCTTTGATTATTAATATTTCTTTCACTTCGTCTATACCTTCTGACTCTCGCAGTTGCTTGAATTCGCCAAATAAAAGTCAAAACACAAATAAAAGTCTGTCTCCCTCTATCTCTCTATGTCACTCTCTACCCCATCCCCCTTTACATACACTAACCCAGACGAATCTCGGCAACACCTGGCAAGCACACGTCTACATATCTGATAGTCTCTCCCTTCCCCTCTCTATCCCTTCTTCCCTCCCGCCCTCCCTCCAACCCCTCCAACCCCTCCAACCCCTAACTAAAGGGCATCTTACCTCCAAGAACGCCTAACTGTATCTGAGTCAAATTGCTCGCCGGCCGGCCTTATATACCCACCATCACCTGCCAAAACCTGGCAATTACACATCTGCGCATATCTCTTCCCCTCTTTCTCCCCCCTCTCACTTGCTCTCTCTGACCTAACTAAAGGCATCATACCTCCCGATAGGCCCAGCTCCAGCTGAGCTGTACTGCTCGGTGGCTGGCATTATATATTCGCCAACACCCGCCAAAACCTGGCAATTACTCTGTCCCTCATTATCTCTCTTCCTCTCTCTTTCTCTCTCTGGTGGCCAGGCAATAATCAAGAAAACGATTGCAGAAATGCGAACGCTTCTCAAGACCATGGTCGAGGCGCTGAAAGCGCAGCGTAGCATTAAAAAGACTATAAAAAAAGCGCTGCCACGTATAGTAGACCAACTGGAGGAGCTGGAAAGCGCCGTAAAATCGGAACTCCAGACCGCCCAACAAGCTGCCAGGCTTTTTACCTCCCAGGCGGAGAGCAGCGTTCAATACAGCAGCTGAAGGAACACCGACGGAGTGAGTTCGCAACAAGAAGCGGGGCGCGTCCAGTCCACCAAACTTGGACACGAGGGAAAAGCCACCGAAAAAGAAAAAGGCCGACCCACCTGAGGAAGACTGGACCGTCCCCAGCAGCAGGAAAAGGCGAAAGCAGCAGCCGCAACTGCAAAATCAACAGCCACAGTAGCAACAGCAGAAAAAGATACAGAAGGAAAAACCGAAGAGGACTAAGCCGGACGAAGGCAAGACGTACACGGATATTGTATAGCGGGATAGAGGTACGATCGATCCGGCAAACAAGAACAGGCCAGGTGCTCCTTGAACTGAAAGGAAGTACCACAACATCAAAGGTATCCTTTTCAGATGCGCTAAAAGGTGCATCGGGCGATGACTACACAGTGGAAGAACTGGTCCCCAGAGCTGTCTTGGAGATCAGAGACCTCGACAGTTTTACGTCAGAAGATGAGGTAAAGCAGGCCTTAAAAAGAGACCTACAGGACTACAACGGCTTCATACTCCCTGACCCAACCAGATGCCAGGAAACAGCGGATGGCCATTTTGCCAGTGGAGGCATCTGCCGCGAACAGGTTGATGGCTACCGCCCGAATAAAGATCGGGTGGGTCAACTGCAGGATACGGAGGAGAACGTCCATTAGCCGGTCAAGTGTCTGGGCTTCAACCATCTGAGCTGAGACTGCAAGGGGCCGGACCGTAGCAAGCTATACTTTCGCTGTGGAGGGCAAGGCTACAAGGCTAAAGATTGCACCGCCGCCCCGCAGTGCGTCCTATGCCGAATGAACAACAGGACGGGGCTGATTCTCGCAACCATGTAGCGGGATCAGGAGCATGTGGCGTTTTTCGGGATGCCCTAGCGAAAACAAAGCGGAAATGGCGATAGTCCTGCAGGGTAACATGCACAGAAGCAGGACGGCTCACGACCTCCTCGGACAGATCGGTTTCGAGAAACATGCCGATATCATTCTTATCATCGAGCAGTATTGGAACAGACAAGGACCAGGATGGTACACTGACAAGCTGGGTATCGCTGCCATCTGGAACCGCAATCCGCGAAATTTTCACATCACGGATCATGGAAGTGGTAGCGCATTCATCTGGGTGAGGCACAAGCAAACATACTACGATAGTGTATACCTCACGCCAAACCAGTCCATAAATGAATACAAGGCTGGGCGTGGCCTGAATACAGGCTGGAGGGCCTGGAGGACGCCGTCCGAGACATACAAGGCGAACTGATCATCGCCGGGGACTTTAACGCCAAAGCTCCGGATTTGGGGAAAGCCCGGTCGAACAGTAGAGGTCGCCTAGTCGCGAATATGATTAGTAGACTCGATCTAATTGTCTCAACCAGGGTACCACGATGACCTTTAGACGGCCGAGCTCTAGGGAGATGATCATTGACATTTTCTGGCAAGCCAACGCCTCATCTCACAAATCGAGGACGCGCAGGTGATCGAAGACTACACGGGTAGCGATCACATGTACATCACGTTCCGTGTGCGTGATGTCAGACCAGCCCTGATTTTACGTAAGCTCGCCCCCCCCTTCCCCCTCGGTGGAACATCGACAAGATGAATCCAACCCAACCCCGGGGGCCTTTCTCGGCGATAGCACACATACCGCGAGCCATGAAGGAAATCCCGGAAGCCCTATCGCTACCTGTTTTAGCCATGATGGTGACTGACGCCACCGTGAAAGTCATCGAGCAGGCCTGCACAGAGGCGGTGTCCAGAAAAACATCGAGTCGGTCAAGGCGTTCTGCTTACTAGTGGACGGACGAGATCGCGGACCTTTGTAAGACGTGCTTGCGGTTACGCCGCAAAACGCAGAGGGCGAAAAGACGCGATCGAGACGTAGCCCGCTTGGCCGCAGAGTACAGCGCGGTCAAACAAACCCTCAAAAGGGCCATAAAGTCCAGTCAGCAGCAATGCTGGCGGGAGCTGGGAGAAGAGCTGCACGCAGATCCGTGGGGATTAGGGTACAAGATCGTTACCCGCAAACTGGCGTCTTTCGCCTCATCAACATCTCGGGATGTAGCAACGATGAATAAAATCGTAGGTACACTATTCCCAGAACACCCAAGAAGACCGAATTGCCCAGCTCCACCCGATCCCATCGACATACGCGTATTTACGGGCACGGAGCTCACCATCGCAGTAAGATCCATGCGAAACAAGAGAGCCCCGGGACCAGATGGATTACCAGCAGAGCTTTTGAAAGTCATTTGTAGTAATCACTCGAGCATCATGCTAGACTTGTCCTCATCAGTAAGGACAAGGGACCAGCAGACAGCCCGTCGGCCTACCGCCCACTGTGTATGCTAGACACGGCGGGGAAACTCATAGAGAAACTGCTGAAACCTCGTCTGCAAGCCGCCATTGCCGCAGCCGGAGATCTGGCTCCGCGACAATACGGCTTCAGACGAGGTAAGTCTACCATCCACGCAGTACAGAAGTTGGTAAACGCTGCCAAGTCGACGGAGCCGGGTAACTACTACTCTCGCACTATCTGTCTGCTGGCCACCTTGAAGCGTTTACCTCTGTAACGTGGGACAAGGCGCTGGACACTTTCGTGCAGGGCTTTCATATCTCCGCGTATCATTTACGCATCCTTGGGGATTATTTGAAAGACTGCTCGATAGTCTACGACACGGAGGATGGCCCGATAAAGAGGCAAATAATATCTGGGGCAGCCCAGGGCTGCATGCTGGGTCCCGCAATTTGGAACGTCTCCTACCACGGGATCCTACGCATGGAAATTCTCAAGGGCGCGTTCCTGGTGGGGTATGCGGATGACATCACGGTGGTCATCGTAGCTCGAGATGCTGACCTCGCTCAGCTGCTACTAAACCGTCTAAAGCGACGAGTCTATTCCTGGCTGGAAAATCACGGGCTCGAATTAGCCACGGCTAAGACAGAGATCGTGCAGCTCACCAGGAAGCACATCAACACCTTGTGCCCCTTCCGAGTGGGAGACGCGACGGTTCAGGCTAGAAATACGGTCCAGTACCTAGGAGTGACGCTTGACAACAAGCTCACCTTCAGGGAACACCTGAGGACAGCGACAGACAAGGCGGCAATAGTAATATCTGAACTGAGTGGGCTAATGGCCAACACCACCGGCCCACGACCTTGTAAGAGGCGCCTACTCATTCGTGCCGCAGAAGCCGTCATGCTTTACGGAACGGAAGTCTGGGCTGGGGCGCGTGCTCCTACCGCACGGTCTCGAAGACCACAATTCTAGTGGTCGCAGGGGTAATACCCATCGACCTACTGGCACAGGAGAGACAGTATGTCCACCAACAAAAGCCTGCTCTAGGTCCTCTAGAGGCCCACCGAAGTGCCAGAGCAAACACCCTACAGACTTGGCAGAAACGGTGGGAAGAAGAAATAAGAGGACGGTGGACAGCCAGGTTAATCCCACGCGTGGATTACTAGGTGCTCCGAAAAGGTGGTGAGGTGAACTTCCACCTTACCCAATTCCTGATGGCGCACGGTCTGTTCCGCGCTTACCTGCATAAGGTGGGTAAAGTCGCGCGTCCAGGCTGTGTTCACTGGGCTACGTAAAAATATACCTCCCCTGCCCTGTCTTTCCACAGTCGTACGTCTTTTATGAGGCCTCTCGTCCACTTGTCCTTGTCGCTGTCCGTTCACCGGGTTTGCCAGATTGTCAGCGTCTCCTGTCGTGCGTCAGTAGCAGCCCTCTCTCTTCCTTTCTCTGCGCTTGAATCATAGACTCTCTTTCGCTCAAGAGCTAGGAGGTCTATCGGGAC
>JAWWEQ010048495.1:0-15985 GCA_035583055.1 Torymus tubicola | reverse complement strand
TATATAGTATTACAATACTGCATTCATAAGAACTTTGGTTTCTACATGAACGAAACTCGTTGAGTGTACAACGAAAATTAAAAATTATTAATTCTAAATTACCATCAATATAGCGTTCTCGATATCAGAACCGTCGCCAGGATCTCATACAATTTGTAATATCTAGCTTCAGTAGTCGGCACTAAAATCCAGCTTGCTGTACACGGCGAATCGTCGATCAAGTTACTTTTTACTTTTAATGTATAATAGCGGAGTTATGACATACAATCCATCCACCATGTGTTCAAGGATATGTATGCAAAATATAATTGTTAGTATTAAAAAAGCTACATTTGTTCAAATAAGTGCTTAGATAAACATTTCGTTTTCTTACTATATTAGTAACAATATCTGATAAGCTGATTCTACGGCGTAGCCCAATAATCTTCAAGAACGTAAAAATAGCTAAGTTCTGTTGCTTCCTCATAGAGGAAGCTTTGTAACGGTGAAAAAAATTTCAGAAAAAAATGTTCAAAAAGATGTTGTATGGCGATATATGTGTATATTATTTGATGATTCCGATAATTTTGTTTTCGTGGATGTATGTACGTGTGTGTGTGTGTATGCGTGTGCGTGTGTGTGTGCGCGTGCGCGTGCGTGTGCGTGTGTGTGTGCGTGTTTGTGCGCCTCTGTGTGTATGTGTGTGTGCGCGTGCGCGTGTGTGTGTGTGTGTGTGTATGTGTGTGTGTCTCTGTGTGTGTGTGTATGTGTGTGTATTTCAACTCTTCATATCTCTGAAACGAATAAACCGATTTTCGTCTCGCGGAAAAATAAAGGTACTTTAATGGATTTGAGATTTTATTGATTTTCTGTTGTTTTATAACCAAAAAACAATTTTGAATTTTTTCGATTTTTTCATATCTTATAACCATTATTACATAATATAATAAACTTTTCTTGAGATCTCTTTAAATTACCTATATTTTCCTTTTTTAAATTTAAAATATCTTCACTCTCTCATTTGTTATTAATGACAACTTTTTTATATTTCAAAAATTAATATCTCAAAAAATATTTTATTTATCGACTTGAAATTTTAACCATTGCAGTTATTGCACTAATTGGAAGCTATAGGTGGCTAAAATTTCAAGAGATTATCTTAATTTATTTTTTAGAAAAAAATTATTTTTTAAAAAATTTGCGTTTTTGTTGACGCACGATAACATGAGCAAAAATTATCCAATCTTCATGAAATTTGGCACAGATGTAGCTTTTATATATCTTCATATCGACTACTTAACACCCAATAAGAGACGCAATACCTTACATACTCCTACAAAACCTTATTGTATAGAACATACGACCTTTACGCCACCATGGGCAAAAATTATTTTTATTATATAACTATTATGCCTTCTTTTTATTTATAAATTCATAAGAATTTTTTTAGATATTTACGAAAAATTACATAATTATCAACTCATCTCTCAATGTTGAACTTTCATAATATCACGAATTTTGGGGGAACAAGAGAAGTCTACAACTGCTCTAGCAGGGGTGGTCCTCAATTCTACCATACATACTTGGCGGGCCCGACGGTTTGCAGTTCAAGGTGTAAACAATTATATCTTTATAGATCAGATAAAATTTATAAGTGGGTTTTTTCTATATATCAAATACTGATCCGTTGATCCATCACGTGGTTTTTAAATAAACAATTTGAATATACTTACTTAGATATAAGTTGTTTGAAAAAAATTATTCAATTTGTAGAGATGTTTTATTGAGTAGATGGGATTAGGAAAGAGGCGAGAGAATGAGAAAGCGAGAGGAAGTGAGAAAGGGAGATAGTAGATTATAGAGAAAAAACGTTTATACTTGCCTTATTTTATACTTTCGTAGAAAGTTTTATATTAACAATATTATTATTTTTACTTTTCAAAATTTGTAAAGTCATAACAAAATTATTTTTGTATTTTAGATTGAATACAGAAAAAATGTCTATATTTGTCTTATTTTATACTTTCGTAGAAAGTTTTATTACATGTATATAAATTTAAGGAAATGTCAGATTTATATTACCGGTGAGGACACGTTTGTCAGAAGAGAGGCGCCGCTCAGCGGTTATTTTCATAATCGCGAACATTTCAAGCATGGAACATATGTTACCTGTGATAGCATTACAAACATAGTCAAAGCTCGAAAACGAAGCGGCGCGTCGCGGCAATGGCCGTGAGTCAGCAATAATAACGAGACGCGAAAAATCACGCGGTGACTCGTTCGGACACGAAAAAGTCGACACAGAGATTTGGTAGTCAAGCGAAGTTTGAAGACGTAGCAATAATAGCCTCATCGGTAGGTAAGAGAAAGAAGAGGGGGCTGAGGTGATTTTTACTAAAACAGCCGAAGCTCACCGCGAGAAGAAACAAAGAGAGACAACGGGGCTAGAACGCTTTCCGAGAAGAGAATAGCTAAAGAGAGAGAACAAGGCCAGGACCCTGCCCGTCAGACGAGAGGAAGCAACGACGATCGACCTTATCGCCAAGAGGACCAGCCAAGCCACCAAGTCCGCTGTTACTATACGAAACTACTGCGCCGTGTTAGAAGCGTCTCTCTCTCTCTCTCTCTTTCTCTCTCACACTCGCTTGTATACATTTACATCATAATAAAATACGTACTTCCAACTAACTCTAAAATATTGGTTGATTCTCTTAGAAAAGCTGTAGGTGTATCGAATAACCAATCAGCACTACAAGCAGAAAGAACACCTACGTTCAAAGTTTGTGATTGTTAACATTAAAAAATATCATATAAAAGATGTTAATATATAAATGATAACATAGAAAACTATAGCACTAATAAAAAATAACGACAAAAAAATTTACAAATTTATTACTTGATTTAACAACTCCTAGAAATAATTATTTCATATATCTTAAAATTAAAAATATTTACAATATTTAAATAATATACATAATTCAATAGTATCAATGTCAGGAATCAGGTTCTTAAATTTGCTTTAGTTTAAATTTAATGTTAGCTATCTTCTCCTTATTTTGTTGTTTTTTGTTTATAATAAAATCTAAAAATAATTAGAGCAATCAACTTAAAAATGTTTGAGATAAACATATTTATTTTTCATTTTGAGAAAGTTTGATGATAATTAAATAACTTGTTCTTAAAAAGGTATTGTTTATTTTGTATCATTCTCTAATTTTTCTCTTGAATCAGGTACCAACATATTCAAAGTGAAACCACTCTATCTCACAGTGGTCTCCATCGATGCAATCATTACTGACACTTCATCATTGGCATATTGACAGTAGCGGTATAAATTATTAGAACATTCTGCATTATATAAATGTGGACAATAAATACTTGCTTGAAATAAAGAGAGCTTTTAGCTACTAAATCTCTACCTCTAACTTGTGGGAAACTTCTAACTACACTGAGAAAAAATGTTAGGAATAATTCTAAAACGATTCGGTAAAAATTACCATACTAGTCACGCAACCGTACCACAGGATGACAAAAGTGACATATTTATTAGAATTCTAATAATTTTTACAGTTAATATAGTAAAATTTATTATAATCCACGTGGAAAAATTACTAGACAGTATAGTAAAAATTATAAGTTATAAATTTTACCAGACAAATTAGCAAATATTCTAAGGCTGTACAAGAAATTTTCCCTATAAAGCTGGTAGAATTTACAAGAAAGAATTTACATAACCTGCAATGCTGTAGCCCTAACAACTTAAAAACAATATAATTTTAATATAAATAACATTCAACACTCGTATAATTTATTAAATAATTAATTTGAATAATTATCTATGTATTCAATATAAAATTAGTTTAAAAATACGTAAAGAATAAATTCATATTTTAGGAGTATCGATATAGTGTAACATATATCGGCGATTCGGATTATTACGCGTAAGCGTGCGCAGTGGCGCAGTCGGTAAGGAGTAAGCCTTTCAATTAGGAAACTCAGGTTCGATTCCCGGTCCCAGCTAAAGTTTTTTTCATCTTTAACACTTATCTACTTAATTATTTCTTAATATTTATATGTGTTATCTTGTAGAGAGAATAAAATAAATTGGCTAAAATAAATTTTTTCTGTATTTTTCGGGTATATATAAAAATTGCTATACTGGCTATTAAAAATTACAAGAATAAGATCCTGTGGTCAGATTGCGTGACCAATATAGAAATTTTTACTGAACACTTTTAGAATTATTCCTAACATTTTTTCTCAGTGTAAGACCCGCAGTAGGATCTGTTTTACAGCACTCATGCACTTGGCACAATCATTATACTTATAATCAATCCGACCCAGATCAGGTGTAGACGGAAGTTTCAAGCCACCTACCCTGGGCTACAGGTTCTTCCTTTGCAGGAATCGAACTCTGAACAATATCCTTTTTAGAAATACCTTGCCGCCTAAACCAAATACAGCTCTTAATTATAAAAGTTGAAGTTACTAAATTTTATCTTTACTTTAGCACTGCTTCATTGTTTTTCATATCAATATAGTACTAGTAGTTTCGCAAATAATTAGGAAAGACTTTTTCAATTAAAAAAAATATATAAACCATTTTTTTGACAATAAAACAGATATAATACTAATTAAACGTTAATTGCAATTTAATTTTTAAGAATAAATAGGCCGCATCCCTTATTTTTATTATGACACACTCACTACTCAGAATTTATAACCTGTTTTAATTATTAGTTGAGTCTTACTTATTCAAAGTTTTGCCTTTATTACATCTTCTATAATTATCACAATTTAAATAGAATTATTTTATAATCGGTCAAGAATTATGATCTCCTAAAGAGAAAGTTAATAATGGACAATTATAAACTTAATAGTAAACTAAATTAAACTTCTTTCGTAGAAGAGTTAGTTTCATAATGACTGGAATGCAAGTTCTTTTCAACCATGCTTGTCAGTAATGCGCAAGCGTGGATTGAATATCCATATTTATTAATGTATTCTTCAGAGTAATATTCGTATAGTTTAGGTATAAATATTTTATTAAATAGATGCGTACTTGGTTAGCTTTCAAATACAGTTTAGAGTATGAATCTTACATAAAACAAGAGAGGAACTCTTAGCCTCTTGACGTAGTTGCAATTTTGTCTTTTAAGCTGTGATCAAGTATTAAAATTATGTTGAAAGACAGATAAAATCGCTTGTTTATAATTTTGTGCAATCGAAAATATGTTGTAAAATATTATGTGCAACTAACCAAAATTGTTTGAAGGCGAAATACGTATATTATTTTCCCAGTGACTGTTCTGTAAAAAATGTCATTTTTATTTGTAATTTCATTACTTTAATAATAAGATATACTTTAAACCATTAAAGTGAACTGTAAAATTTATTTTCTTTATTAATTACAACAACAGTTATGAGTCTACTTATTAATAAACCGTTAGAAATTTGTTTAAAAATAGTTGGAATTTGGCCATATAGTATCAATTATATTGGACCATTAGCATTACTTTCGACACTGGTAACAACACTACCAGCTCAATGTTTTAATGCAATGAGTTTGATGGATGATCCTATGCTTTTAATGGATAGTTTAAGTGATATCCTTGCAGAAATTCTTATATTCATCAAACTATTTGCTATTTGGGCATCTAAAAGGTTAATAAAAATTAATTGAATATTTTTAAGTATCTTATACTTCATTGGTCTCAACTTTAAAAACACTAATCACATTCAATGAATGTATAACAACTATAGTGAATACTTGAATCGAAAAAATTCTTTTAATAGTATACAGTATATCTTTTTATAATAATAAACATAAATATTTTTCTAATTACTTTGTACATAAAATCATAATACAAGTTATATGTTTGATGAGTAACATTTTTATCATTTATCTATATATACTAAGAACAAGGTTAAAACAACCTCAATTCCTGTCGAAATACTCGCGCATACTTATAAAAACTGCTCGAACAGCCGGCAAAAACTCTGAGTAGTCATAATAAGCGAAAAATGACGATTTAAGATGTATTAATATGTTAAAAATATGTTTTATACGTTAAACTTCTCAGAAACTAATCGTACCTGAAAATGTTTAATGAAAAAGTTTGATTTCAATGTTATGTTGTTTAAAGTCGCAGCTAGAAATAGACTATTTTAGATACATTTCGCATTTCGGTGCTAAAAGTTTTTTTGAGTCTAGTTCTCCAGATTTACTTGTACATAAAAATGTTTGATAGAAGAAAAATTTATTTTAATATTACTTACAATTTGTGTATTCAATATTTTGGTGTAAAAATAGTCTGGAATCAATGATTTATTAATCTTTCGTTCTTATAATGTATTGACGTATTTATCCATTTTTGGCATGGCATTAAAAAATACTGCTCGTAGTAAAAAATATGCCTTTTAGCTCTATCACCTGTATAGATTGGATTTTCATTAAAAATTAATTTTATACAATAATAAACTTAGAAATCTTTTTTCAAATTTTTATTTATTCTGACATTCTTTATTTTGCAAAGGATTTGACTAAATACACAAATACCCGGGACTTATAAGTAAACGAATATCTGCTAAAAATCTTGTTTTAATCCATTCAAAATTTGTTGAGGTAGTCAAGGAACTTGATTATATACAAAGATACATTTTAAATAAAACACAAAACGCTCTGGTGAAAAAATAAAATTATTAACCATGCTCAATAAAAATATATAATGCTTTAAAACAAATCCAAACATATTTTATAAACGTTTTCCTATTGAAATAAATAAAAACATCGAATTCCGTCATTTAAATGGGGTTAGACTGCTTGATATAAACTGACTATTTTTTGTATTACTATGAATTAAATAGTAATTAAAATTTTTTATATTATTAGAGCAAACGAATTAAACAAGGTATTATTGCGCCAATATTCGGAACATGTGACTTACGCACCAATTTTAAACAGTATTTTATACTACAAGCGCCAAAAAATTATACCAAAGTTGTGATTTTGAGGTTAGAGTGGTACAACATCAGTTTCATATCGTTCGTTCAGAAAATTTTCTTATAAAAAAATATTTAAATTCATTAATTTATCGATAGAAATAATCTGATCAGACATTACTTGTTGAACATTCTTCTGCGAAAAATTCACGCCGTAAACGGACATATTTGATTTAGCGGACAATCTTCTTTAAGAAATTTACGAATGACTTTATTTTAAATAATAAAAAAGAGTCTAAAATTTTAAAGAAAATAAAACAATAATACTACCGTTTGGGTATATTTATCTAAGATTAATTTAATCTATTAATAATAATCTATCAATTAATATCAATATAATGAAATGATAATTATTTATAATAATAGAAACATTGAAGATTTAATTCGTGAAATAAATGAGGAATGGAATAAGGAAAATTTACCGGATTATTGGAAACTTCTAGCTCGTTACTGCAGAATATTTTGTATTTTCGATATTGCTTTGTATATGTCTGCTGTTTTGTTGTATTATCCTGAACTAATATCGTCTTATATAAATAATCCGGTTGAAGAGCGGAATTTGTTATTCCAATCATATTATCCTTTTGATTACCACAGCTCTCCGAATTACGAACTTCTTAATATAATGCAAATCACACAAGGATTTTTGATTATTGGTGTAGACACGTTGAGTAAATCACTTTTGGTTGCTTATGTGAGTCTTCTTGATGTCTATTTGTTACTTTAAATTTTACCTAATTTAATTCATTTCTTTTATTAGATTTTACACGTTACTGCTCGCATTCATTTGTTACAATCTTATATTGAAGAATATTCTAAGAATTGTAAGAATAACCAAAAAAGTAATGATTGTAAAAATTTTAATAATTTGAAGCGTATTGTAGTTGAGCATTTACATATTCTGAATTTAGTTGAAAGAATCGATGCTGCTTATAGTTATATATCGCTATTTCAAGTGGTTTTCAGTAATATTATAATCTGCGTAACAGGATTCGTTATCGTAACAGTGCGTCATTATTATAAATAAACATCCATAAAAGTTAAAATAATTCGATTAAAATTCGTAGGCAATGGAATCAGCTAATGTTATACTAATGATGAAATTCATTATGTACATAATAGCAATGTTATCACAAGCTTTTACATTTTGTATCGCTGGGCAATTTCTTCGTGATAAGGTATTTATGAAAATCATACTTATTTTTTACAAAAATATAATAATCATGTCTTGACAGGGTGAATCAATCATACATATGATTTATAATACTTTGTGGTATCATGCTGAGCCTAAAGAAATTAAATCCGTAATGTTCATTATATCAAGTACGCAGAATCCTTTGACTTTAAGTGGTGGAAAATTATTTGAACTTTCCATAAACAGCTTTGCCCAAGTAAGTTTTAAAAAATATACAACTGCTTTCTAAAAAAAGGGGACAGATAACTTTGTAATAATAGTTGTCAACCAAACATTTAAAAAATCATTACAATGACTTGTAAAAATGATTTACAATTTTATTTTTCCTAGATTTTGAAAACATCCTTTTCATATTTATCAGTTCTTCGGGCTGTGTATACTTAGAAATAGAAAGTATGATACACCGAATTAAATCTACTGAGATTAGTTTATTCTTCGGCTATTATTTTACAGTAATCTGTTAATTAGATCATAAGAAATGATGAAATATAAATTAAGAGTAATATCTTCATCAATGAAATTATGTAGTCTTCGAACATGCCTATATATTATTTTCAAAGATATTACACTTGTTATTACATTACATAAAATAGGCACATTGATATTATCTATATTATTAATGAAATATTTTATAGGAAATATGTATTTTTTAATAAAACATTTTATTTTCTTCCCTAAATATATACCTTCCAATATTATTCATTACTAAATTATAGTTTCATTATTCCATGAAACATTTTTATGATGTTTTAAATTTTATAAAAATCAATTGATGTGTCTGAATTACTTTAAAAAGCTTTATAACAATTTTTTATTTGGGTTTAATAATAACTTTTTATGTTTTAAATAATTCTTTTTATCCAAAAATTTTATTTATTTGATTTTTTCTTATTTTTAAATGAATTTTGTGTAATCACCTTACGGTAGATACAATGATGTCTAGTTGAATTGTCAGATTTATCATTAATTAACGTTAGTTTCTTTTAAATTTCAATTTAATTATTTAAAAGAGTTATGGTTTAGTTTTTGATATTATTTCTTGAAATACAAACACACTCTGATTCTGCTCGATCAAACAAAAACTATCCAAGCATAGAGTTTTCTTACACATCCAGTAATAATTTACTGATATTTGAATTAATAATCCTATGCAATTGAGAAAAAAATAGATCTTGCAGCCATAAGAATCGTCTTTGAAATGATGAACCCCAATGATGATAATAAAAAATTGAGATCACCTTGGATACCTTTCCAAAACAAAGAACATGGATGCGGATTGGTCATAATATGGTAACAGATAGAAAACTCAAACATTGTGTCGAGGTTCTGTATATTTTTGAAGCCATACTCTGAAAATCTTAGACATTGAATTTGTGGCTAGAAATAAAATCTTTGTATAATAAGTTATATATTTTATTTATTAAATCACTTAAAATAAAGTAAATGTCAGAAATGAAAACTCTAAAATGAAGATTCCAATAATTGGGAAACCACTCGAATTGACTTTGAAAGTAGCTGGTCTCTGGCCAAATCAGTTTAATATAATTGGTCCGATTAGTATGGCATCAGCTGCAGTGACTTTATTACCGTTTCAATGTTGGGATGCCATAAGAACGTTTGACGATCCAGTACTGTTTTTTGATGATCTTAGTGATATACTGGCGGAGATATCCTTATACATCAAAATTACCATCGTGTGGATTAATAGAAGGTACTCCAAACTTATATATATATTAAGTTTTAACTAACATTTTCAGTATAATATGTTCTTTTTATAATTATAGTTATCTCCTTGATTTATTGCAAGAAATTTCAGATGATTTTATGAACCAAATTGTTGATAATAAATGGGTGGCTCTTAATCAACAATCTCATCGTTTCTGCAAATTTGATTATGCTATGTATTTGGGCTCTAGTATATTATTTTATTTACAATTTATTCTAATATATGTACAAATGCCTGTTGAAAAAAGAGATATGTTATTAAGATCTTATTATCCATTCGATTTTAAAAGTTCTCCAATATTCGAAATCATGAATATTATTCAAATAATTCAAGGATTACTTATGTGTAGCATTCAAGCTATGACTGAAAGTTTGTTAATAGCGTTGGTAAACTAAATTATCAACTTTTTCTTACTTATAATGTGCATTGAGTAACTGCAAATTTACATATTGTCCAGGTTTTCCATGTTTGTGGTCATATTGATTTGCTAGTTGATCAAATAAATATGTATTCTCAAAGCTGTGGTACAAGCAAAAATTCAGATTCCTTAACTCTTGTAATCAGCAGACATTTAAAAGTTCTAAAGATGGTTACCAAAATTGAATCTGTTTATACCTATGTTTCACTTTCTCAAATATTTTTTTGTACTTTAATTATGTGTGCTACTGGATTTGTTTTGATAACAGTAAGTTTCAGTGAATGGTTTAAGTCATACTTTTGTATTGTAAAAAGATCATATAACTGAAATATCGTTAAAGTGACTTTTGAGTCAACACGATTAATTTAATTTATCTAAACGTGTTATTTGACAGGTTAATGGATCAGACGAAGTAGTATTGTTTGGAAAATATGTCAGTCTATATATTATTGTGATGTGGCAGGCATTCTCTTATTGCTTTATTGGTCAACATCTTATAAACAAGGTAAACATTTTCATTTTATAATTTTTGTTCAATATATAAATTATATTTAATAACTATAACTTTTTCTCTTAGAGTGAAAAAATTGCTTATCATATATATAGTAGTTTATGGTACAATAGCGACCAAAAGGAAATGAAAGCTATTTTATTCCTAATATCTAGATCACAGATGCCGCTGTCACTTACCGCAGGCAAATTTACTGCCTTGTCTACGCTAACTTTTACATCAGTGAGTATTGCTTTAAAATAGTAAGTAGTGCCAAAACGTTTTTTAACCATCTACACACAAAAAATACAAACAAAAAAGGGTAAAGCATAAAATATTAAAATATATAAAAATATTGTTATTAATAAAAATACACGGAGGAATGGTAGAGAGAGCACTTGTCGCGTAAACGAAGTGTTTAGGGTTCAATTCCTCGCCGAGTCACGCCGTGCCGTTTTTTTATCGAGTTGCTCTCTCTTCATTCATTCATTTGCGATTATCAAATTCTAACAAATTATACGAAATCAGTTTTGCAAAACATACAATTATTAATCAGTTGCGGAAGTTCATTTGTCAGAGAAAAAACAGGGAATAATTAACAAAATCAATAGAAGTTGTTAATGAATAATTAATACACCTACTTAACAAAATTTAGTTACGGTTACCAATCAAAATAGAGAAATAATGTCTTTTGAAAATTAGCATTTTACGTGTATTTTTCTTGAATTCTCAATTTCGACATCGAAAGTGGTAAAAGTTGAAGTTCTGATCCCTCTTACGGTATTTTAATGACTCGTGGACCACCCACAAGAGATATTTAATCATAAACATAGGGATGTTCTGGTTATAATTGCTTCTTCTTGCAGGAAGCTTTGCGATGGTAATTTTTTGAGTTGTCGTAAAAACATGATATAATTGTTTGCTAAGATATTAAAATTGTTTGCTAAGATATTAAAAATAAAATAAATGGTTTTTGAAAAATGTCTGTATGGATCTATGCGATCGTATGTGCGCGCGTGTGTGTGTATATTCCTGGATCTTAGCTTCTACTCGGTCGATTTTAACCAGACAGGTCTCATTTTTTTGTTTTTTTTTTTGTGTAATCGCGGGTGAAAAATTCGTTATTTAATTGAGCCGATGCGTTTTTGTTTCAAAATTTATTTTTGCTTTATTTTTAATGATAAGATTAAGATATGTTAATTCGATGTATAGCATTCTAAGGAGAATTAAAATACCTATATTTTCTAAATATATTATATTTCGATACAAGTGTGCGAAACGGGTGATTCTCGTATGGGTGAAGTTTGACACCCGAGCGAAGCAAAGGCAACAAAAATACTTGTGCAACGATCACCCGTTTCGCTCACTAGTATCGAATCATATTTTTTTCAAGAGAATGAGCGAAACTTACTAAATTTATAAGTTAGATTAGGAGTTGCGTGGTCAAATCGAGAGATTTCCCGCGCTTTTCCTCACGCGTTCGTGCTACTCACTTGAGAAGCGTGCGCGGAGTAAATTGATCTACGCAGGCGCATACTTCGCGCACGCAAAACAGGTGCAAAAAGGTGATTTTCGCACACTTCGCTAAACAAATGAATTTTCTAACTATTGCGGCTCTTTTGTTCTTAACAAAAACGTGTTTTTTTAAAACTTATTCGAACGATTACGGGAGTTAAATTGTCATAATCGCTTCAAAATTTCTTGTAAAGGTAGATTATGGCTAGTTCTCGGCCAATTTCATTAAACAAAATCAATATACCATAAATTTCAGAGATATTTAAGGTTAAAATTTATTTAGCCTTTTTTTTATATCGTAATTTTTTGAGAATTCTTCTTTGTATCTGAATCATATGAGTAACATTCGAAAAAATATTATAATACACTTATTTTCCAACAAATTTTCTAGCTATCACGGTTCTTTTGATATTAACAAAAACGTGTTTTTTTTTAGAAAGCTTAAGAACTCGTGTAACTGCAAAATATTATCTCCCGTATACTATTTTCGTGGTGCGGATAGTATAGCGTTCTGCACACTAGTGCTGGAATATTATATTTTGAAAATACATTCGGGTTCGTAAAATAGAATTTCACATAACCCGGTAGGAAAAAAATATCTTTAACTTGAATTTCAATGAACAATACCACTGCTTTTATTCTACTACTGACGTTTTGTCATATTTAATATAAAAGAACATATCACAAAAAGTTCGTAACAATTAAATAATATACTTTCCTAGTACGTAATGGGACACGTCTAAATAAGTAACTAATTATTCTTTTATAGTAATTTGTATTATTAAAAAATTACTGCAATTGTCAATTGAATTTTCTTGTCATTACTGCCTATTATTCCCAGCGAAACAAATTAATATATAAAAAAAATGTCATCAGATTGTTTGAGTTTTGAGTTTGTTGAAATATTTAAATAACGAGCCATATGGCTGTGTTCATGATTTCGCGGTTAAGAATAATTTGCTGATTCCTTTAATTAATTATAATTATTGAAATCTTACTTTTATAGTAATTAAAAATTCTTTGTAAGACTGTGGAAATAGATCATACAGGTAAAAAATTATTCTAAACTGCGAAATCATGAACACAGCCATATGGCTCGTTATTTAAATATTTCAACAAACTCAAAACTCAAACACTTTGATGACATTTTTTTATATATTAATTTGTTTCGCTGAGAATAATAATCGTCACCTAAATTTGAAAATTTAATGAAATATAAATTTATAAATAAGATACCTAAAAAGATTTTCACAATAGTATCTACTTTCATTTTTAATTATAACCTATTTTTAGGGTAGGTATCATTATGAACATGTCGTTAAAACTTAAAACACAAATGTCGAAGGAACTATAAAAAAATGTTTGAATAGTCTGAACAAATAGAAAATGGATTTATCTTCAAATAAACAAAAATGAAGCTGTGCTTTATTTAAAAAAGTACACGGAGAAAAATCATTTAAGAGACTATTTCCTATAATAGCGCTGAGACATTCTCAAAATATGACGAAATTTTCTACTTTTTTAATAAACTTTCCTACACTTTAAATAAAATTTCCTCACTTTTAAAAAATTTTGTTTCTTTCTAATAGGAATTTTTTACGGGGTCACGTGTTGTAGCCGACATAACCTGACAAAAAATGTATTTATCATTTTCTTCTTTTCAAAACTAATCAATATATTATGAATTATACATTTTTACAACTACTTTTTTATACGAAAACTCATGCAGTGTATCATTTCCAAAATAAACATAGTCAATAACATATTGAGTGCAATGTTATTGTTACGGGACGGGGTAAGCTGTAACATATCGTCGGTTTGGTAAAAGAAGGTACTACTTG
Organism: Torymus tubicola; assembly: GCA_035583055.1. NCBI lineage: Eukaryota > Metazoa > Arthropoda > Insecta > Hymenoptera > Torymidae > Torymus > Torymus tubicola. The sequence goes on along the minus strand of JAWWEQ010048495.1, from coordinate 1,819 downwards.
AGAATCCGCTTGAAGAAGGTACCACCTCAGAATCCGTTTCTAAGAAGGTACCTACTTAAAATCCGTGTCAAGAAGGTACCTACTTAAAATCCGTGTCAAGAAGGTACCACCTCCGATCTGCTTGAAGAAGATACCACTTCAAAATCCACTTAAAGAAAGTACCAACTCGGAATCCGATCCAAGAAGGTACCAACTCAGGAGGAGATTTTTTTTATTGAAATTTAAGTTGGCATGAGAATAAATTCATTTACTATTATACACTGTATTAATATTAATAATATTTTAAATCTTAAGTAGGAGTAAATTTTGTATGCGTGCCTCTAAATATTTTTTTGTACTTTAATTATGTGTGCTACTGGATTTGTTTTGATAACAGTAAGTTTCAATGAATGGTTTAAGTCATACTTTTGTATGTAACTAAATTTGAAAGATAATTTCAAATAAAAATTCATGAAAAACCGTAGATTCTCGTGCATTGTAATTGTAAATTTGAAATCTATCTATACTTACGTAGTTATATCAGTTGAGTTTGCGGAATTTTACAATAATTAGATGAAAGGATGTAACATGCATTTATTTCACTGAGAAAAAGGTACAGTATGTCTTACCATTAAAGTCCTGTAAAATATGACTTTATTTGGGTACAGCTATATTTTATAGTAAAATATGTAAAGAAAATTGAACTAAAGATAGTTATAAAATGTGTTTTTCAATACAGTATTATATAATAAAATTTGAAAAGTAATTTAAATTGTGGTGTAAAGTGAAATTTCCCATAAAATATTGCTTCCTGTATAAAAATTTAGTTACGGTTTTTCACGAATTTTACATTTGAAATTTTCTTTCAAAGTTAGAGGCCGGTATACAAAATTTAGTCTTACTTAAAATTTAAAATATCATTAATTATTTTGTATTATTAATGAAAAATTCTCTCATTATTAATGAAAAAGCTAATCAAAGGCAAATCAGCTTACTTTCCAATCTACGAAATAATAATCAACAATAGAATAAAAATTCAAAATGAAAAATTAAATATCATACCAGATCAACAATTCGGATTTAGATTCAAACACTCAACAAATCATGCAATAAACAAACTTACTTCAGATATCACAGAAGCACTCAACAATCACCAGATGGTAGCGGCAAGCTTAATTGATTTAGAAAAAGCATTTGACTCAGTCTGGCTCGATGGATTATTTTTTAAACTAATGAAAAAAGGATATAACAAACATTTAATCCTCAATTTATGGGAAATGCTGCATGACAGATACTTTAAAATAAAAATAAAAAACAACACATCGGAAAAATTATTTAAAATAGAAGAAGGTCTTCAACAAGGCACAATCAATGCTCCTGATTTATTCAACATTTATAACGCTGATATCCTGATTCTCTTCAATTTAAACAATACAAATAGTCATACCAAATCCATAGCATTCGCAGACGACCTAATTTTATATACCACAGGAAAGTACCCCGATGAAATAAAAAAAAAACTTCAAGATATAGTAAACAAAGTTAACCATTACTATCACACTTGGAAACTTAAAATCAACATAAATAAATGCGAAACAATACTATTTAGAAAACCCACAAGATATCTCAGTAAACTTCAAAAAACAAACCATAACAACTTCTTCATAAAAATGACCAATTTCAATAACAACAGTCAAGAAGAAATTCCAGACAAGAAAACAGGTTAAATACCTGGTTAAATACCTAAATAACAGGTTAAATACCTAGGGGTCCACTTAGACAACTTATTGAGACTTAACAGTCATATAGATATACAAGTAAATAAAGCCAACAAAGCCTT
>JAWWEQ010048494.1:0-15995 GCA_035583055.1 Torymus tubicola | reverse complement strand
TTTAGTTTTATTTTCTTTTTTCCAAATTTCATATTAAGTTATTTTTGGTGGAATAATTTAGAACTAAACTAGAGCTATTTTTAACCAACAAGAAAAACCTAATTTGTAACGTGTCATCGAAAAAAAATTTTTGTTCCATTTTTCGAAGTTTTTCGCAGCGTTTGTGAGATTTGCATATATATAAAAAATCACAATTTTTATTATAGACAATCCTCATTTTTCCTTTCCTAAATTCCGGGACTTAACAATATATTCAGCAAAATTTTTTTCAAGGCAAGAATGCACAACACGTAGTGTTGTCAAATAGTAAAAAACAATAAATAATTTTGAGAGTAAAGGTAAAAAAGTACCAATCTTTATATTCAAATGTCAGGATCGCAAAGTACAATTGAAATATATTGACATAGTGTACACAAATTCTTTAAGTAAAGTTTTGCATATTTTCTATACACTTCGGTGTACGTTTAATGTCAATTATATTTTGTCTTCGCTCTCCATATATTACTATTACTGTATGTAGATGTCCTCAGGGCACGCTAGACGATCACGTGTTCAGAGACCCTAAAATAAAAGCGCTTCGTCCCCACCACCATCGTGCGTCAGTTCCCTAGTGATTTGATTAAATCGAATAGAATAGAATGGGGAAGAGTAAAAAGAGAGATCTAGAGAAGAATCCGAGTAAGTATTTAGAAAAGTTATTAAAGAAAGTAAAGAAGTTGAACGATGAGGTAGAGCTCGTACGTTCAAAGTTTACGGAAAAAGACATTCCAACAGAAAAGAAGGATGAAAATCTACCTTCAAATCGCCAGGAGGTTGCAGAGAAGAAAGAGAAAAATGAACTTTCGAGTCAGTTAGAGGTTGCAGAGATCGAGGAAATAAACGAATCAGAAACAATAGAAAGTCAGAAAGAGGAAGATATTGAAGATGCTTTTGAGGAAATGGATACAGATGGAAGGTTAGAATGTAAAGATATTGTAAGTGAAAATATCTAAATTAAAAAAAAAGGATTAGAACGGATGAATTATACGGTTTATATACTCTCAGCCTTCTAATTCACTCACAGGCGTCAGTAATGGTGTGCCGTGTAGCGATAGCAAAACGTAACTTATGATAAAAGGCTCACAATAAGCAAGCTTTCGTTATTTCCCAGTACGATGTGCACCATTAGTGTCTCCTGTGAGTGAATTAGAACGCTGAGAGTATATCGTCGCTCTGGATTAAAAAGGTGTCAACTCGGCGTCCGGTTCAAAAAGGAGTCAACTCAGCGTCCGCTTTAAAAGGGGGTCAACTCGGCTTCCGCTTCAGAAAGGAGTCAACTCGGCGTCCGCTTCAAAAAGGAGCCAACTCGACGTCCGCTTCAAAAAAGAGACAACTCAAACGCGATTTTTTTCTCTCGAAATTTAGGTTGGCAACGCCATTGAATGGGAAAATGTATAATTTGTAATATATTTATAGACTTTACATTGATTATAAAATATGTTATGTATATTTTATGTAAATTTTTTCTTTGTACCATAACTTATAAAAAAAACATTTGAACTTTTACCTATAAAAATACATTATCGGTTTCCTAAGAAAAATTATTTAAATGTTTAAAAAAAACTAGTTTTTGTAATAAATAGATGTATACAAAAAATGACTAAAAGTAAAACTGTATATATTTTCCCATTCAATGTTGTTGCCAACCTAAATTTCGAGAAAAAAAATCGTGTTTGAGTTGGCTCCTTTTTGAACCGGACGCTGAGTTGACTCCTTTTTAATCCAGAGCAACGATATAAACCGTAGAATTCATCCGTTCGAACGACTGTTATTTCTTAGAGGTCTGGGAATCAAGTCTCTAGCAAAATGAAGTAACTCGTCATATAATCGATAGAATTGTCTGTTTATTAAAACTCTAATTACAAAAAAGGACAAACTCGCACGCTTCTTACTCCACACGGTCCTCCGTCGTGTCTGACGCGCGCTCCTCGCACACCGCGGGGCCTCTCCCTCACCAGCGCGCTCTCATGGCGCTCTTGCGCGTTACAATTTTCGGCGCTCGCATTTTCTACTTCCATCTATTATATACGTGGAATCGCCATCGTATTATATACCTGTTACTCAAAGATCGGACAACGACTGTTTACGGAGAGCCCGAATTGCAAGGCCTGTCTTGTTTTTGTTGTCTCCCTTTATTTATGGTATTTACCCAATATCTGGGTGCAATCATTTTTTTAATGACAAAAATAAAAATAACTTTCGAGTAGCGGTACTAAATTGAAAATGGTATATTAATTATTAATAGAGATAGTAGATTATATTTTAGAATGGTCAAATATGTACCATTATTAAGTTTTGAAATAACTATTTTGTTATGGTTAAAATATGGTTTATCTTTTAATATTGATAACGTGGATTTGTAAATAAACTATATATTTTTAATAATGTAGTTTGATATTTTTATAATTATGTTGTAATAAGAAAAATTGAATAAAAATTTTTTTTAACTTGGTCATGTTGGATCCACATGGGACGTGGTTCCTAGTGGGATCCTGCAGCAATTTCTCACATGGGATCCACATGATTCCCATATGGTTCACATATGGTTCCCATACAGTTCCCACGTGCCTCCCCTGTAGGTCCCATGTGGGCTTTTTCAATAAGGGTGATTTCGCTAATATCAAAAGATAAGATAGGTGAGCAAGGGGAAATTTTCCTAGGCCCAAATATGCTGTTACATGGGATGTGGTGATAGTTTTAGATTTTTTAGAAATACTTGATTGTTCTGTTTTTGAAAATTTAACCTATAAGATAGGTATGCTCTTAGCTTTAAGCACCGCACAGCGAGCGTAGACTCTTGCACTTATTAAGATTTCAAATATAAAAATAGGAGATAGAGGCATGCAGATTAAAATACCGGATATGATAAAAATATCTGGAATTGACAAAGAGCAGTCATTATTAGAATTACCAAAATTTACGAATAACTTAGCGTTATGTGTGGTATCTGTATTGCAAACGTATATTAATACTACAAAGAATATTAGAAAAGGCATTGATATGAGTGATATAGATACCGATACATTTTCGGGCCATTCGACACGCCATGACGCAAGTTCAAACGCGGAGAAATTAATAATAAGTTTTATAAAAGACCGATTGTATCGGATGGATTTGATATTGTAAAGAATGTATTGCGAGAGGATTCGATTAGTTAATAAAGAATTAAAATAAATCTTGTAGCTGATTTTTTTATCCGAGTCTCTAAGCAAGTACATACAGTAATAGTAATGTATGGAGAGCGAAGATTAAATGTAATTGGACGATCGAACGAACTTACCTGAAGTGAAGTTCGATCGTAATTATATGAAGTCTTTGCTCGAAATACATTACCACCCTCCCAGAAATATAATGCTTATTATATTGTATCACTCCCTGTGGAAACCATATTGGAGCAAAAGTATAAAGGTTGTCATTGTACTCTGTAGACTGACGAGAGTGAGCGCGATGCTATGGTGATGGGGAGGGAGTGCTTTTGTTTTAGGGTCTCTGAACACGTGATCGTCTAGTGTGTCCTAAGCACATCTACATACAGTAGTAGTAATGTATCTCGAGCGAAGATTTCATATAATTACGATCGAACTTCACTTCAGGTAAGTTCGTTTGATGGCCCAATAATTGCTCTTATTTTACCTCAGATTTGTTGTTATCGTATAGTTTAGTGCTCTCTATTTGGCACAACGAATGCGTCAAAGGCATATGTCAGTACTCTGATGTTTGCTCAATTCCCGTTTTAAGTTGCACTCTCAGTTTCTTGACTGTCATTACCTGAAAATTTTGAAGGAACTGTTGTCTGTGGCTCCACCGTTCCTTATTTGCCCTCAGCAGCTGTCTTGCATTGCCCAAAATATTCTGTTTTACACCGCCTTGAGGTATAGTGCACCTTATTAGATTGTTCTGCATTTTTGATATTAAAAATTTTCTGCCGTGCCATATAATATCGAGTTAAAAAGTGTTGTGTGGAAAAGAACGGATGCGGCTATCCCTTCAGGGTTGTAATGTTGTCTGCAAATAATGTTATGAGAACATTGTCAAGTCTACGCTTTGCTAGTTTTTGTTTTTGTCAGCTGAGCAAAATTTGCGAATATTAGGGAAAGCAAACAAAAACAAACTAATTTGCAACTGGAGTTCTCAACAACTTTGATATTCATTACGTCCAGAGATGCTCAAAAAAGCCAATTTCTGTTTAAATTATTTCTTTGAGAAAGCGAAAGAGGAAGAGAAAGCAAAAGAGAGAATTAGTTGCAAAGAAAAAGAACATGGAAGAACTCCCGAAAGGATAAGTTTTTACGGCAACTTCAGCAAATCTTCTTATCTTGACAACACAACTTTTCATTATGATTTATAATCATGAATTTATCATTGAAAGAAAACACTACACCTTGAAGTGCATTCTAAGAAATGGCACAGTGAAAACTTTTCGTAAAACTGTAGAGAAGCGACACACAGTAGGAAAAAAATGCCTTTTTCTGGACAAAAATCTGCCGATACTCCAATTGTTAATGAATTGCAATAAAAGTTTTTGGAGCTACTATTTTTCGAGGTTTAACGCAGTATTGCAAGTTTATAAATTTTTATAATATAACCTCAAAAATTTAACTCTAAAAACATTTTTATTCTAATTCATTAACAATTGGAGTATAGGCAGATTTTTGTTCAGAAAAAAGGCATTTTTTCCTACCGTGCGACATCTCAGCAAAGATCAATTGAGTTAAGTTAGAAAGATTCATGCTACTATTAATGGTCTGCCAAGTTTTATAACAGCAAATCGAGGATCTTGAATCAACACGTGAACTACTCCGTGAAGTTATACAAGAAAAATGGAGCTTCTAATACCAAGTTTTGATATAGAGCGGGGAGTAGTGCGATGAGCTAAGTGAAGAATAGAGGGGGCACATCCCCCTAGTATTCTACTGTATATGCCAATCTTCATTCTCAAACATTGGATGTTATTATATTTTTATCTAATAAACACAATTTTTATGTCTAGTGTGCGGAAAAACTAACTTTTTATATGCGTTGAACAAAACAAAGTGTTTAGAAGAGTGTATGGTTCTCCTTATTCAACTTACAGATGTACCCTAAATTCGTAAGTCTTCCTGATTCGCTAGAAATTCTTAAAATTTCAATTTCTGATTCATGGGTCAATTTCTTCCAATCACTCTTCATTTGGTCCATTAAAAAACGAATCTGAAAGACAGTAGAGTGGGTTCTAAAATCTCAAAATCAAAGATAAATTAAAGAAAGAAAAGATAATTATGTCTACATGTACCTTTTTTTCAAAGACAACTCCATTAATCCACTTCGTGTAACATACTAAATTGTACATCCAAGATGCTACAGCTTCAATGAGAATATCATTATCGTCTGTTATCTCGGTAATTTTCGCAATCTAGAAATTGAAGATTTATCTCAGCGAATTGCAAAAAAAATCAATCGATTTTCCAATAGGTATTTCAATTTATAATATTGTGATAAACCTTTTTTAATCTAGTATCGCCATTTTAAAATAAGTTTTAGAATATGGTTCAGGTTTTAGTTTTCATATATTGTATACTCAAAATTATTTTTTTATTGATTATGTACGAATATAATATAAGAAATTTCGTATTATAATATTCTAAATATTTTCATATATATTTTTCATTACACTATCACATAATCTTTTAAATTTCCTATTCTTTATTTTTATTCAATAATAATATTAATAAATCAATACCTTACAAGCCATTATAAATATATGTTGGAATGACCACAGACTTCGTAACGCTAATGAAATTTTTCTATCTTGATAAGGCCAATTACCACATAAAGATAAAAAATATTGGCTAAATTCATAATATCTATCTACCTCACTCGAACTCTTTACTTTAAGCAACATTTTTCAAAAAAATAGAGTATACTTAATTTAATTTATTATGTAATATCGCATTTGCGTAATACGCATTGATTTTTTTATTTATTATTCAGTCTTTTTGTATTATTAATTTTCTACTAATAAATTTTTTATGGTAATACTAATTATTCCAAAAACCAAATAACTAAAGTAGTAACCATAAAAAAAATCACAAAATAAAAACAAAAAAGACGAGCTTGATGACCCTGTAACCGAATGTTATCGTTTATATTTCTGTATTGTCTTTTTCCGGGTTATGGTATCTATTATACTATTGTTACAATTGTTCACGTTTGATTGTTTTACATGAAAGTTTTCGAATAAATTGCGTTTCTAATGGAAGTAAATTTCATCAATCTCGTAGATTGCCACTATAATTGTTATTTTATCGATTGTAAGGAAATTCACCCTCTAGTTTTGACGAATTATATTTCAAAGATATTTTTTTTATCGCGAAGAATTAAAACGTAGGTATAAGATAATAGATTGTAATTTTAACTACATCGTTTTTACTGTTTTATGATTTATTACATTAAATATTTCATAACACTTACCTTTTTGCTACATACAACTCTTCTAAAATATAATATTTTTACTGAAGTCTACTTTGTTTATATGAGATATAGTATTCGTATAAATGAATATATAAGTAAACTTAGAGTTAATTTTTAATGAAAAAAATTAAATTTTATGTGTTGTCTATTGTATGTTATACGTGATCGGGTGTGGTCCATGATTATCCATCACTGAGTTACGCACCCAACCTGTTGATTTGCCAAAAAATAATACTAAAACGTAACAAAAATGAATTATAAGTGCAGGAGAGAGAGAGAGAGAGAGAGAGATGGGAGACAGGCATAGATATTGGTTCAGAGAAAGAGACAAGGAGAGGGAGAGAGAAAGAGAGCGAGAAGCGAAAAGAGAGAAAGAAAATTGTCCTAGCGGGTAAATGTGTGAATGTAAGTAAACGGCTACTAAAAATGGTTTGACGACTGCGTGGCTTTTTTAGCAGTTTAGGGTTGGCTAATTGAACAGTTCGAGGTGATCCTGTTTCGTTCTGAAGTCATCTGGTGGATTATTCACTCGTCTAGCCCTCCCTTTTAGTACTCTTTCATAATTCTCTTGCGTATAGTATCACGATGCTATACTCACGTAACAGTGCCAGATATTCTCGACACGGGAAATGCTAACTCGCAGCTTTACTTACGCGATTCATAACTTGTGACACAACTGAATCTTAGTTTTAACTGCTGTATGAGAAGGTGTATTTGTACCTGTCTTTTAAAGGACGCTAACAAAATTAAAATAAGATATCGTAATTATTGAAAAAACTCAGTAATTAAATAGTATAGATATTATAATTTAGTGATAGATCCAAAAATAAAATGAATAAATTCTTAATTTTTCATTTTGTCACAGTGAACTTGTCTAGAATATTTTTATTTATACGCAAAAATATATGTACATGACTATTTTACTTGTATGTGACGTAAATTTATATAAACATAGTAAGTTTCTTGTTCTTTATCTAGTTGATTGTAGTACAGTATAATAAGACATAGAAGTTTTCATCACCTGCAATCAATTAATTTGTGCTGTATAAATAAAAATTTTTTTTTAAATCCTATACAGATTGAAAGAACTAACTACAGTCATCTTCTTCCTTATAGTCAATTTGTTATTAGTACAATCACATTATAAAAAAATTACTTATTTATAAATATTGTTGTAAGATTATAAGGATAAATAAACTATTCATCACCACTTTATCAAAATAAAACTATAATGAAATTCAGTGTATTTTTTACTATAACAACATATTTATTGACATGAATAAATATAACAACTTTTTTTTTTAAAAAGCAAAAAGTTTAAAAAATATATATAGCATTCTAATGTAATGAGATTCTTAAGATATATTAGGTGTTCCGTTATGTGGACTCGATTAAAACTAGCATTAGACAATTGATTATTTTTCAGAAAAACTAAGTAAATAAAACAATTATACATAATAACAAACAATTCTTAAAGATTTTTTTCTTATACCTCCCATATGGTAATTTATTTTCGTTTTTGATAAAATTACCTAATAATGATATGTTTAATATAAGCCAATTATTCATATATATGTAAGAATCGGAAGAGAAAAAGTTCAAAAGAACGTGCATTTTCTCAGTTAAAAACGAAAACAAACCATATGTCTTCTTGTGACCAGAACCTTGATTGAATTCGCATGCAACGTGTTCAAAAAGGATTCTATATATATTATTTAGGATTCACTAACTAGGAGAGGTCACGGCCTCCGGATCACGGATTTGGCTCAAACTTTGAGGTATGTTTTTAGATGCTAAAATATGAAGAATGCTAGAATATTAGACCCTAACGCTTTGATGAACTTCAGTTATTGACAGGTTTAACTGTATTTGAAAGAAATACTGAAAGATGCTCTGTTTTATTTGTTTATTGGTTAAGCTACAAAATCCTTATATATAATTTAAAATAAAGAAAATAAAACTAGAGATTACAAGATTTACGTTGCTTTTTTCAGAATTAAAAAATATCAAATGTATCAAAAGTTATGAAAGTTTAAAGTTAAGCAACACAAATGCATCAAAATAAGTATAAAGTTAAAGCCTGTCTATTTATCAATTTTTGTTACTTAACTTTAAACTTTCGTAACTTTTGATATATTTAATATTTTTTCATTCTGAAAAAAGCAACGTAAAACTTGTAATCTCTAGTTTTATTTTCTTTATTTTAAATTATATATAAGGATTTTCTAGCTTAACCAATAAACAAATAAAACAGAGCATTTTGTTCAGTATTTCTTTCAAATACAGCTAAACTTGTCCATAACTCAAGTTTATCAAAGCGTTAGGTCTAATATTCTACCATTTTTCATATTTTAACATCTAAAAATATACCTCAAAGATTGAGAAAAATCCGTGATCCGGAGGCCGTGACCTCTCCTAGTAAGTAGATGACTGTAGGTAGATCCTTTAAATATTAAAATAAGTAAATACACTTGTAAAAGTTGGCAAACCAAGCGTAAAAATTTTTGCTCGTAACACGATTGGATCTTCAGTTCTTAGAATCATAAATCTTACTGAATCGCACGTTTTCTTTGAAGTTTCGTGCCAGTTTGAATTATACCTAAAAATATATTATAATATGATAGCATTGCTATATAAATTTAGACTTACAGCAAGAGAATGCACGTTTTAATTATAATGTATGAGAAAGCTATGCTTGTTAATTCAAATGTCGACATTTCTTATTTTTTTCGAGTACATATCGGTAAATTTAATTTTGCATTAATGGTGAAACTGTGCGTGTATCTACATATAACAAACATTAGAAATTTATAATTTTTATAATACAGATATTATATAATTTATAATACCATTAAAGTGTCTCTATATACAATTCTAGGATTAATTTCCCATTTTTACATCCGTTAAAACCGACGAACATTTTCAATCGGATGTCTTTTTCTTATGGAAATTTAATCTTGAAGAATATTCGAAAAGACTTACCGATGAGTGTTAACTATTAAGCTTTAACAATAAATTTTTAACAAGAAAAGAATATCTTTAGAAAATGAAATCCATTTCCTAAAGATTGTGGTGTCTTCTTGTTAATCAATAAGTTAAAATGGACTCTACGAGCAGTTGGATATTTATTCTAGTAAGAATATTTATTCTATAATGCAATAAAGTTTACAAAATAGAAAAACAATTCGACGGTTTTCTAAAACATCAAAATTCATTGATTTCTGAAATTTAGCATTTTTCCAAGATAAAATAAGAATAATTTATTATTATAAATATTTATTTATTATTATAAAGAAAGGTTCTAATACAGTTGCAAAGTTACATTTTACTGTATACAGTATTATTGTTTTTTTATGTAAAAATTAAAAATCAACATGAATAGACATAGCTTTTTCCATTATTTGAAACAAAAACATTCTTTTATCTATAATACGAAATGCGCAATCTAAACATCGTGCATCTCTGTATTAAATAATGTATAATAAAAATTGTACATATTCTCTCTCAAGCTCTCTCCAGAATTTATAATAGTTTGTCCCATAAAATTGTAGGCAAACAAATGAAATATTTGTGCGTTGGAAAACATCCCAAATCGTACAACATCGATAAAATTTCCCGCACCTCCTAATTTAATAACTGTCTAAATTACAGACATTTATATGTAAATACTGTATCAAATTATTATTTATAATAAAAAATAATTTTTACCGTCACTCCAGATATGCTCATTAAAGTAATGCATATCATTAATACTATGAGAAACGAATTGCTGAAGGTATCATTGATATTATCACAAAAGCTAGAAATAATTTTGAAATATAAGAATTTAAAAAAATTTTGTCACTGTTTTAAACTATAGCTACTTTAGATTATTGTATTTATAACCGCTACAAGTTTTGAATCGATATGACTCTTTTCAACGTGTTCATGATAATGAATGTATGTGTATACCTGTGCTTAAAAAGGGAGCTTTTAACAGTGGTCAAAATTTTCAAAACAAAATGTTTAAAATTTTTTTTATGACAATTGGCGTAAAATCTAGCATCATGGAGAGATTTTTAGTAAGTCAGTGTGGTTGTGTACAGATAAACATAAAAATTTAATATCTAGAAATAATAATTAAAAATGTGTAAAATAATTATTTGTTCTTCCCGCCGGGCCGGAAGTACCACATTCCCGACCGGCTCCGAAACGGGAATATGGCATTTTCGGCCTCGGTGGGAGGAAAAATAGTATACGCTCCTCGGGAGTAAAATTAGACAGCCCACATCTCGTGTTTGCCATAAAAACTATCATACATTATATTATAAATGTAGATAACAATGTGTTCGGCATATTAATGGCTACCAAGAACAACTGGTCTTGGCAATGATGTCCTTATTGAAAGAAGTCAGATGTAAAATCTTACATCAAGCCTCATGTAATGAAAAAGTTCAAAGCTTCTTATAAAATTTCAAAGCTAAGTAAATTGAGTACACGTAGGCGCGCTCGGCACCGGCTTCGTGTGATTTTGCTATCAGTGGTCGGTGTCGAGTAGCGCGAATACGAGGCTCTTTTCGTTATTATCAAGAAAATTGGAAGAAATGTGCCTGGTAAATTATTATCTACATCTATAATACAATGTATGAGGGTTTTTATAAGTATTTCTTAATAATATTCATTAATATAGTGTTTATAGCTGTATATAATGTACTATTATAGCACGGTGTGACCTAAGTCCGCGCTTAAGTCACGCCTATTCGTGATCGAGCAGGCCGCTATTGCACCGCGACGTTAGCGCACGAGCGCAGCGACGGCGGGCTTAGGCAGGCCGTGCTATAAAATTCTGTACAATACTTGTGCCTTAAGTAACCCATTATTGCACGGCGTTATCGCCCCATCAATCTCAGGCCTTCTCGTTCAATTTTTCACTCTCTAGCTTTTACTTTCTTTCTTTATCATTTGCTACGACTAACGACTATTTATTTGCCCCGCTACTAATAAATTATAAATTCAGCAGAGCATATTTTCCAAAATAAATTATATTATTACATTAAATTAATTTAATTTATGCTACTTTCTTAAAGCATCTGCTAAATCTAACTTTGCAAATAGTGTCATAAGATATTGTTAAAGTGTATGATTTCCTTAATGATTAATTTAAATTTTAGTCATTTAAGTAAAAATTGCATAAAAATACTATTATTATCAATACATAACTCAATTATTCTTTGATGTTGAGATGCACATTTAGATATTTGACGGTATGTTTCTTCCTCCATTATTGAACTTGTTGATTTGTCCTCTAAACTTTTCTTTATGCGGATACTAAAAATGTATGTAATTCAATAATATTTAAACATATTAATATTATATTTATTATAAATTTTGTGTAAGGGGATGTCAGATCCTATCTAGAATTATATACTTATTGGCATTCTAGTATTTTTCATTGTATATATGATCAGTTTTTAATTTTCATAAATTATTTTACGGTTGAATTTTAATAATAATATAATTCGATGTAGGAATCTATAATTGGCTCTAATATCCCCTTAGCAACTTAGAATATATCGCCAGCTGAAAAGAAAAAGGTAACATCTCGACTACGTGCTAAAAAAGATGACAACTCAGCTGTTCTATTTTTTTATTAACTTTTTAGTCGAAACTCATTGTAAGGATTTGAATATTTGTACATACTATTTGTTTAAAACACTGAATAAAGTCGATATTTAAAATTTTATAAACAAAGAATAAACCTTTGATTTAATTGATATCATATAAAATATCAATTTTCGTCTATGTTACTAACAAATATTTTAATAATTTATTATAAAGTGGTTGCTTTCTTTAGCTCAGTATCAAATTTTATTCTTTTTAATTTGGAGCTGAACTGTCTCTCTTCTTAACAAGCAGTTCAAGAAATAGTCATCTTTTTTCTTCTAACTGTCGATATTTAGTATTGATTTTGATAGTTGATTTAAACAGAATAATTCAATTTGAATGCATTTAGGGACACACTTTACTCACATACATTAAACACACAAGTAAAGACGTATACATTTATTACACGAGAAAATCTTGCACACCTATTTCAAAGAATGAATAGCACGGGCGGCAATTTCAGGCTTAGTCTATAATTATCTTCGGAGTGTTCCGGCGCTCCTTGATTACCGATGCTCACTGATTCAAAAACTTATTTTTTAATATACATTTTTTTTCTAATATTCGAGTAGAAGAATTTTGAAAATATGAAATATTAAATACAGAAATCTGTAAGAGAGTAACTATAAGGCCTTTCCTCTAATTATTTTTTTTAATATATTTTATTTATTTCTATTATTTTTTTTTTAATTTTGTAATAACTATTAAAGTAATACTAGTGTTTCTCAAACTATTTTTTATTTTTATAAATAAAACTCTCCAATTAAATAGGAAGAAACTTATTTTTATTTTTGATAATAACTTTAAAATTATACAATTGTAATACGTCTGCTCGCTTCAAGATACGGAAAAGTTCTGACTAGATCGCGAGTTTGTTACATTGTAACTAAGGAACAGTTACAGTCAATTATTTGAAACTCTGTTCGCGCTGCCAAAACGTCCACACATTCGCGCCTTTTCGCGCGCTGTGACGTGATCCCTCTTCTTTCGATCAAATCGAACCTAGAGAGATAGCTGTGGCCCCGCAGAATAATAAATATTCTCGTGCACACGGCCAAATAATACGAAGCCTCTACGCTTGATATTTGCAAACAAAGTTTCAAATATATAATATAAATATTAGAAATTAGATTGATATTAACAATAAATGAAGCGATCGGACTTACAAATATTTGATATATTATACTGGAACAACTAGTTACGATTCTTAACATTCTTGCCAAAGCCAATACAGAATAATACTATTTTTCTCAATCTCGATTTTTAACTGATTTAACTGTGGTATTATTCAATAGTTCATTCTTACACGTAATTGAGAATCCCCCGAAAAGTATTTCTTCAACGTGATCATAAAATGAGCCTTTTTTATCCAAAAAGCGAAAGATAACAATCATCTTCCATGCATAGAAAATAGTCTATTCTTTCTGTGAAACAGATTTGTTACCTCACCAGCGACAAACGACTTTTAATTAATTTTACGTAACTGATTTCTTTCTAAAGATTGGGACATAAAATTTTATATGAGATTTTACATGAAATTTTTTAATAAGGAAAATTAAATTCTTTTCATATCAAATGGATGAGGTATCTCAATATTAAATACTCTGTAAATTCAAGTAAACTGTTCTATTATATACTAACAAAAAATGTTATTACATCACTTAATATATATAATATTTTTGATGTTATCAAATGTTAAGAAAATACATAGTTATGTAGGTGAATTAACATATTCTACTAACCTTAAAATTTCTAACATTCCACATGCGTGATACACGCAACTTATGTAGAAACTGTCAGTTCCAAGAATGGGTATAATTCCATAAACGGCAACTACACAGCTGAATGCCAATATGGAAAAGAAATATTTCTGTTCATCTATAAAAAATTCAGCTTGCATTAGTGGGATCCTATGTCTCGTTTCATTCAAAGGAAGTATCATGTCAAGAATGATTGGCATGAAAGGAAATAGTAGATATAATCCTAACGCAGCGTAAACCGAACCTGAAAATATCTATTTCTGTAAAAACGGATAATACAGTAATGTAATTAAAAAATTATTATTTTTTTAATCTATAGTATGGGTAATATAAGGATACCATGTGACAACATATAAAAGCTATTAATATTTATAAATAATATTTTTTGACCTCATATGTGTGACTCGTACTATTTTGTAAACTTTACACTCGGTCTAAAAAATTCAATTTTGAGTCCGCGATACACAATATTTTTTAAGGTGGCTTCGGCGACTTTTAATAAAAAGACAGAATATTCGAAAAACCCAATAAAAATGTTCTTTGAACAATAAACGTTCGATTCATACTTTGTTTAAAAAAAATAAGACGTAATCTTATGGGAAAAAACATTAAACCGCTTCAATCATATATAAATAAATATTTTTCATTCTACAAAATATAAAATGAAAGATGTTTTTCGCAGAATCTGATGGTATATTGAGAATTATGGGTCAACGATGAAATAAAAAGATATCTTTGATTAATTATGCATAGGCACTTCTGCGCATGCGCAGTAGACAGCTGATTCAACAAATTATTGTTTTCTCATACTTTTCGACGAAATATCGACTACATATCTTTATTTTTTCATATGTAAGAGTAAAATAGAGTGTTTTATGTTACATTTAATTAAAATGTTTATGTAAAAGTAGCAAAAAAAATTAAGCCGGTCTAATAGGGTCCTACTTGACCAGTTGGTAAGTCGCCGAAGACACCACTTTCAAAAATATTTTTTGTATGAAAAAATTCTATACTTCTATACTCATTAAAAATTTGAAGAGGGAAGACTAAAATTAAACTTGAGAACCACCCTGAAATTCAAAATAGAACCCTCTATTTTTGACTTCGTAATCACAGAAAGAATAGAAAATTCTACGCCCAAATAGAATATCTTTTGTACGGTAATGATTCATATGACAATAGTCAATATTATCATTTTTAGTGGAAATCAACAATCGTCCTCTGCAATACTGAATTATAAAGTTTGTTTAAAAATAAAACAGCTTAAAAATTACATTCTTATTAGTACATAGTAGCTATCTTACATTAATACTCATTCTTGCTTTTATTTTTTTTTACTAGCTTTAAATTAAATCATTTCATTGCTCGTTTCTTTATTTATTGTTAGACCATGAGAAAGTTGTGTATGGCAGTTTCTCCAAAAAGTGCCTTTTAAATTCTGCGTAACTCCGTTAATTATTACACACGCAACACAAACAAATTGTACTCGATGAATTAACAATATTCAATTATTTTATTAAAAAAAAAATTATTTAGATACATTACTAATACATTTATGATCTGTTGAAGGAAATTGTTTGTATTTAGCATGTGAAAGTTAACGGAGTTATGCATTCCAGATATCCCTGATTTTTCAAAAAATTTTTTGACCCATAGTTTTGGAGATATAAGAAGTCAAAAACTAAATTTTGACGATTTTTTTTGCATTTTTGACCAATTTTTATTAATTTATAACTCCTCAGGGAAGCATTTTTTTGCGATAGACACAAGACTAGTTGTTTTTGTAGAATTTTCTCAGCTTTTCAATAAAAATACTTTTAGCACCGTACGTATACGCTTTCACTTACGGATATGCAAATGAAACATATAAATTAAAAAAATTAAAAGTCAGATCCGAACTTTCTCTACTGAAAAATTCATGGAGATACCTTTTTATTGGCCAAAAGACTATGCATGAAAACTAGAACAATGATATTTTACCTACTTTAATAATTGCGATCCTTTATAGTATTAAATATTATATATATTATATATATATGGGACGTTTCACGTGAACCAATCCGCTGAAAAAATTAAAATTGCTGAAAATTTGTTTAATGGCAG
>JAWWEQ010048493.1:0-15997 GCA_035583055.1 Torymus tubicola | reverse complement strand
TGGTTCACGACACGCGCACACGCGGGAAACGATTAGAGGAGGGTGGGAGGGAGGGAGGCACAAGCGACGATCGTCAGATTTGGATTCGAACGCGCGCGCGTTCTGTGCATGCTATGGGGAACGCGCGTGCAATGATATAATGATCGAGAGTGAGTGTGCTATATACGCGTGTGTGTGGGGGGGTATGTGCGATGTGGATTTTCGCCGGTTAGCCTCAATTTCCGCGTTTCAGTGCGTCAGCGCGCGCGTTTAGGGGATCAAGGGAAACCGAAAGAGTAGTGGGAGTGTACGGGAGGTTTTAACGTATATATACAAGTGTGTTATACGTGCTTTATTTTCTTGAAATTATTTTTTGATTATTTTTGTTGTTGTAATATACAATGCTGTATATAGGTACGGTTGTGACTGTTATCGTCTGTATACTGTATATATACTATATTTATATCATCGCATTTTTCTTTCTTATAATCCAATATCTCGGAGTGATATCGACGTTATCGGATACGAAATATTTATATACATATATATATATATATATATACACGCTGGAAATAGTAGAGCAGAGATTGAAGAAAAGGTATATGTACGCGAATATATTTCAATGCCGACTACTGCGACGTCTCTCCTTTCTCATGGCAGTATAGCTAGTCGCATTCGTCAGCACATCGACTCCAGAGCGTGAAGAAAAAAAAAAGCACACTCGGTAATTCGCATATACTGCATGACTTTCGCCGGAGCGCGGAATTTGCAGATATATATCATACCCGACTAAATACCTGCACGTATACATATATATATGTATATACATATAGCTATATAATATACGAAGTTTTGCATTTCAATTCGTTGCTGCCTCGTTGGCATTTTTTTGCAAGGTGCGGACAAACAAACTTTCATAGCTCGTGTGTGTGTATTTGCTGTCGATTGAGACATAGCGCACGTGAGCCAGAAGAGAGAAAATATTTCATTACTCTCTGTAATGACTGTATAAACATATGTTTGCCAGTCTATCGTTATAAGGAAGAATGTGGGAAAGAATCTTTTGTTGGTTGGCATAAATCATCGTACTAATAAAAAAAAAGAAGGTTTGTTTTTTAATACGTATATGTGGAATTCTTCGGAAACTTTGCCTTAAACTGGTTCCAAAAAGGACCAAAATTAAATTTAGAGGCACACCTCTGAAATAATTTTTTCTTGATCTATGGGTCACATAAGAGACGATAAGAACTTGGGGCCAAAGAAAACGGCCCTGTGACACCGTTTTATCGTCAAATCAATTTTCCTTAAGGAAAATAAAACGTGGGAAAAAATTGATGAAAAGCAGTCATCAATCATCAAGCAATATTAACATTTTAAGTATGTCAACGAATTTGTACCTTTTACTATATAGTTAAAGTACAAGGATAGAGCTTTAATTTAAGCTAAAGATGGTTAAAATCGGACAATTCAGTGCAGTTAAAGTTACATGCATTTGAAAATCGTCAAAAATGACGAAAAACAATGAAAATATTAAAAATTTCGTGAATTCAGAAAAAACGCTCATTTTCGTCATTTTTGACGGTTTTCAAATGCATGTAACTTTGCACTGAATTGTCCGATTTAATTTTCGTCGTTTTTGGAACCAATTTAAGGCAAAGTTTCCGAAGAATTCCACATATGTATGCAGAAGGCGCAATTATACGATTTCTCTATCACGTGTTTTTTATTCAACTTTAAAATTACAGTGCCAGTGCTGTATAATATGATAATTAATGAAGGAAAAACAAAGATTTGAAAATAACTAGGAAAATTTGCCAACTACATATATATGCATACGCGAACGAAAATAACGAAAATTTCGACAATGTCGACGAACATCGTTCCAGTCCAGCTATATAAATATGGCATATTTTCCATTTATAGACATATATGTATGCAAATTCATTATATCCATACAAAATTTTCTTACTACATATAACCCTTTCACTGACTTTCTTAATACTACACCTACCCTTAAACCGACCTTCTTTCCAACCAAAAAAAAGGCGCACCGCATCATCGTACATATATAAATACGCGTTGCATCATCAAACGAAAAAAGTTCTTTCAATCGTGTCGGAAATTTTAAATGATTTGCATACAAACGATTCCGGCCAGCTACCTACCGCCCCTCCCGTATAACGACTTATAAAAAAAAGAGGGAGGGAAGCAAAGGGAAGAAAGAAAGCAAAAGCGTAGAAGCAAAAAAAAAGAGAGAGAGAGGGACGGTGGAAAGGAAGGAAACGACCTAGATTAAAATAGTCGCGTAAAAACGCATTTGAATTCAAAAGAATCCTCTTTCTCTCTCTCTCTCTCCGCGCGCTTTGACGCCAATTTCACCCCTCCCCCTTCCCTCTCCTCTTTTGATAAAATATTTTACATAAAAAAGCTCTCGTAGCGGCGGCGGTGGTGGATATAGCAGCAGCGCGCGGAGATCGTTATACTATTTAAACCTCGTTAAATCTAAAAATAATCTCTCTCTCTCTCTTTCTCCGACCTGCGTATAAATTAACGAGATTTTACATCCGCGTGCTCGCTCGCTCGCTCGCTTTTAAAAGCACGCGCGTTCGCGAATGTACACGCTTATGTATATACATATATACATACATACACGCTCACGGCACTTAATAGGAAGACATCGTCGCCATTTAATTATCGCTCCCCCGTCGGAACCTTTATCGAACCTCTCTCTCTCTGTGCTTGCATATATATATATATATATACACACACAACGCAACCTTGCACAGTATAAAAACAGCAGGAGTAAAGAGAGAAAGAGAGAGGATAAATCGCTTGCGAATCTTTCTTACACGCCGTAAAGTTCGTTATCGCCGCCCTCAAACGGTTCGCTCAATGCTCGAAATTAAAATTTACGGTCGCTACTGCCCCCCCCCCCCCTCCTCCTTCCACCCCTCGTATAGCCATGAGGCTCTATACTATACTACAACCCTCCGCTCTAATCTTGCTCGTTAAAGCGTCGCCCGCGCTCTCTCGCTATGGGCCCCCGCGTATATATACAGACGGCGCGGAGGGAGTCTGAAATCACTTAACAAAAGTCTTTCCGCACACGGAAGTGTTGTATATAGGTATATATGTATATATATATGAAGCGGCGCGCAGCTTGCAAGAGAGAGAGAGAGTGTAATAAAGTCCTTGTAGTGTAATACAAGGCGAAAAATCCGCCGTCGTCGTTGCCGCAGCAGCGCAGTGGATGTATAAAAGGGAACGAGGAAGCGAAAGAGAAAGAGGAGAAAAAAAGTAGATGTGCGAGAGAGGGAACGAGTATAAGCGTGTATATATTATATATACGTGTGCTATATATGTGGGTCAATATTAACTACGGAAAAATGCACGCCACACGCGTGTGTGTCGTTTTTTCTTTTCACATACTGCGCCAGGCGAACCGTTAAATTGTAAGGTTTATGTAGAAGAAGAAGCAACGTTATATACACGTGTAGATATTGGGGCACGAGTTTATCCGCGAATTACATCATTATATATACAGAAGCGCGCGTTAAAACGAAAAAATAAAGAAAATATGTGCCGTTCCGCTCAAATGAATACATTCTATAATTCTCTCATTTTCTATATGTATATATTAATCTCCTATAGCACAGAGAGGTACCAGCTGATATCAGACATATATATATATATAATATACATATACACATACATGCATAATATATACATCGGCTTAACGCGTCATGCCCGTCTGGTAATTAAATTCCGGCCTATAGCATTATAGAGCAGAGGTGCACACGTGAGAGGCTTATATATATATTATTTTTTTTTATCGAATTAATTTGATGAAACGCCCGCGTGTATAACGCGTACGCGAAAGCTCATGGCGACATCAAAAGGCTTTTTCGCGGTATGTATAATGTATATATATATGTGTGTGTGACACAGTTTCAGCAGTCGAGCGAGGTGAAAATTTTCATATTTTAAAAAAGTGAATTTATAAAGGAAACGTATGTATATATAGAAGCAGATTTTTCGTGTATAACGCGCGGCGAGCGCGAGTTTTGAATCTTTTAAGCGCGACCGTTTGTATGAAAGAGAAAGACAGAGAGAGAGAGAGAGAGAAAGAGAGCAAATATTTAATGAGAGACGTTTATAATAATTGGGGGTAAACCGCGGTTGAGTGGCGTGTGTGCTATACTATATATATAGTTCGTATAGTTCATATGTTGGCTAAGGAGTGAATTTTATCTACACGTGTTTCACTTCGTTTAATGTTTAATTATTGGTTGAATTTGTAATGTAAGGATGAGCTTTCGTTGGGTTGTGTGAAGTTTTCTTTTATTTTTAAGTTAAATGTAATAATTTATATAATGTATATTTACGTATATGGACATATATAAGATATCATGTTTAAAATTGCGAATTCATTTGTTATGAGTTTCAGTATAATATTATAAGGATTGATAAAATATTGAAATTCATTAAATATTGGACCTTTTCACTGCTCAACATGATATTCCAGACTGTTTTTCATCTATAATAAAAGACAAAAAAATACAATAAAAACTATTTATTTATGATCTTCACTAACGTACCGTTCTGAAAAATTAATGTTCAATGTGCAAAAGGCAATAATGGATTACGTGTATGTATAGAACAGTTCATTTATCTTTCAGCTCAGATTAAATCTTACAATTGAATTGGAAATTCGATTACTCGGTAAAATATATATATTTTTTGTGTCAATCAAACAACGAATATTTTCTATATATTGATTCTCTAAAAATTAAACAGTTGACTTACACATATGTATTTTTAATTACATATCCCAATTTTCTCAAAATACCCGGGTAATGGTATAATTTCAACTATAGGATAAAATTTTCAAAATATCATTATTATTTTAACAATATCATTAAATTACCAATTTCTCTAATATACAAAACTCAACCACGAAAATCGCATGACAACGCATTTTTTTCCCTTAACCATATAACACTTACTCCGGCACAATCACACATACCGTACAACCTGCCACAATTACGGCAGAAATAAAAAATTTATCATCAAAGGACTGTGAGAACAGCTCAATCTAAAACGCTTCTCCCCCCCCCCCCATCCAAACCTAACAACCACGCGACTTTCCAATTAAAATCCGTTAACAACGCTGGGTGCTCGCACAGGTGTAGCACCCTCGTCAAAAATCACATATATATATAACACAATCCCACATAGTTTTCTAATAACCCCGCGTAGTACTCTTACACACGCGCGTATACTCTTCTCTCTCCCCCAGTCCTCTTAATTAATATATATCCCGGGAGCATTCTCTCTCGGTAACGCGACCTGCTCTCTCTCTTTAGCAACCCCCGCAGCACCCAAAGATTGTATATTATACGCGCACCTGCCAGGTGAGTTGTCGTCGTGGCGCAATATATTGCTGTATATAACAGCCCCTTGTTTGGTCGTCCTTATATACGATAAATGTATATATCTATATATATGAGAGAGAGAGTGAAAAAACTTCATTTCGAGCTTTCGAATGAGAGAACAAAGGTTGCCATTGGCTACCTTACTACCTACCCCTCGCGCGCGCGGCCGCGCGTTATCACCGTTGTAGGATAGGTACAGTAGGTATTGTACTGCGTGAGACGCCTGAGGCTCCGTTTTTTTTTTCGTTGCTGCTGCTGCTGTTGTTGTTGTTGTAGGTTACATAGGGAACGACGATGACGATGATGAGGTGGAGGAGGATGGATGGATTGGGATTGGCTAAGGGGGATGCTGCGGAGGATGATGGTAATTAGCTATGGTTTTTCGATGAGGGTGAGATGAAGAAGAAACAGTCTGTGAGCGTTTGTCTATATATACGTATATATAAGAGGATGTTAAGTACAGAAGGAGGGAGAGGGTGAGTGAGTGGTTTATCGGATTGAACGGCTGATAAGTCGGTGTAATTAAGACGAGGTGAGGGGGTTCTCGTATATATAATACTGTGGAGGATCGGTACAAAGGGAGAGAGGAGTTGAGGGCGAATGAATTGTCTCGTAAATGCTATAAGGGCTGATATATCTGATTGTACCACGGCTGTTGTGTGTCGTTGATATTCATATAAAGATGGATTTGTAAAAAGGTCTTAATTATGTATATAAGCTATATGGGAAAAAAATAAAAGGAAACGTATTATAGTATATAGGATAAACGTATAAATATACGTGTGCAGTGCGAAAATTCTATCGTCATTAATAAATCGTAAATTAGAAGAGGAAGAGCGAGAACAAAACCAAAAAAGGAAACTTTTAACCACGCGCCACGCACGCATTATATTATCTTCCCCTGAGAGCTCGCGCGTAAATACGTTATTTATGGTTTTTTAATGCCCTCCGTGTGCGCGTTGATGTAGGCGCGCGGCTATTCGACAATTCGCTCAATGACGTTAAAAAGATAAGCTTTATACATTCTCCAGCTTGAATATATAAATACTGCATTATTGTCGCTCTTTTATATGGAATCGCAATGAAATTTTAAAAGATAGAGAGAGGGAACCTGTTTGAATTTATGTCGTTCATAATGCACGAGTAGAGAGAGAGAGAGCCCGGCGACAAGCGAGTGCATAATGCAGTTACGCAAAGGTGCAGAGAGCGATCATCGTAGAGTAGTTATATAAAAAAAAAAATATGACCATGCACTATACGCACGCGTGTCTGCGTGTGTGTACTCTATTATAACCAATTATTGCAAACTGCCGCATGACTGCGAGCGTGCGTGTGTGTGTGTGTGTTATATATACACACATATACGTTGCTCGTCTGATCTCTTATCGAAGATGAGATATAAATAGAGGGAATGAAAAACAAAAATACATATATAGGTGTATATAATAATAAAACGTATATATATGCATAAGCGCGTTAGTTATGATTAGTTTGGAATTAGCTTTATATATATATATATATATATATATATTATAGTCGTGGTAATTTGAACGATGCGCGCGTGTGTGTGTATATATATAATAATGACGTTCGAATTATTGATATAGGGGAGAAGCTGTTGATTATAAATTTTGTAATTAACGGTTATCTGCATCAGGGTATATATATATGTTTTGAATGCTCGTGCAATAAGGCTAATAATTAACGTTAATATTATATAGGTGAATATCGAAATTAGTATAAATCAGTAGCAAATCATCAAATTGGAAACAAAAATGGTATGATAACTATATAGCGAATGTTCGTGTGAAAGTTAAATAAATCAATTTAACGTGAATCAATATAACGAGAATTTTAATAGCGTGGTAATTGTCGTTGGTAAAGGTATTTTAATTGTAAATAAAAAAAAAACGTCGTATACAATGAGAGTTCATGTATTCATTTATTATTCATTGACAATTGGGAGAATAGCATCATGACTGCACTTAGTCTGCGCGCTTATATATATATATATTCAAGAATGAATCACTTTCATTATAACTTACGTTGCGCAAATTTGTTATAGCGTACAAGTCATGTATAAGGAAAATTACGAATCTTTCGACTTCGATAAGTCTGAGACATGACATTGAATGAAAAGAAATTATCTACGCGTTTCATTCAAGCTTCTTTTTTTTTCACAATCGTGACTAAATATACCCAGTCACGATCTTTGTCTGACCAACCGAATGATTACTGTGTGCGTATAATAATATAAGTGCACAAGGCATATATGTACATATAGCTATATAGACACAAAGCCAAGCTTTATTACACAACATTACGATTTTTGTTTTGTGCAGTATTATACGTGCACTGTATGTAGTTTCAATAAAACGGGAATTCCATTATCGCAGTAATCTGTTGATCTCTATAGCATTTACATGTCATTTACATATTTGAAAACAGTCTCTCTCTCTCTCTCTCTTGTGGAAAATTGTTTACATCGAAAACAAATTGATCCGCCTATATGTGTAAATTGAGTGCTGGAGATAGAGATATATACGAAGAGGAGAGAAGTGTGACTCGGCTGGGAAAAATTCTGCGATATTGCCATGAGTGTTAAGTTTAAAGCATAACTCGTTCTAGAAAACGTATATAATTAATGGCTATGCTGTGCTTATATACGAGCTATGAAAAATGCGTTAAACGTTGCGCGATTTTTAATGTCTTGGTGTATATATATACATGTATATGACAAAGTATCTCGGTTTCTTTTAGGTCATTCTTGGACTTTGGTGAGACACTCCGATCGTAAATCTTGCACTTTTAATGGATTACAATTATTTGAATAAAATTACAATGTTCAGGGTATTTCTTTTTGTGAAAAAAAAAAAATTATTTTATATACGTGATGAAAAAAATTACAGAATTTTCATTACTGACAAATTTTTAAATTGAAAATTCATTTTTCGTGCGAAATGTATAAACGTTTTTCAAGCTATTTTGAGGAAAAAAAACGGAGAGAAACGTGAAATATAAAATATCATATATACATTCATGATAAACTTTTTCATTTATGAAAACTACCTACTATCCTGTGATTGGGTGAATATAACAGCGAAACTTGTGCTGTTGCTCCAAATCCCTAAAACTCGGAATATTGACTGGCGGATGTATACATATATATACGGTACGTATTTCCTGACACAATTTTTCACATTTCTCTCGTTCAGCGAAAAATCTAAAAATCTGCTTCGTTTTTATACAGCAGATACGGATATAAATTTCCGCTTTAATGAATCAATTTTTCGTCACTTTATTTCCTCCCCCCATTTCAGTTTAGCATTAATCTTATTTATTTGCCAACCATTGCAAAAATACCCAGCTCTTGTTTTTCCGGGAAATTCTAAAAAAGTAAATACCACTTCGACATTTACCATATGGAAGAGATTAAGGGCGTAGTTTACATTGGAAAAAAGAGGTTGTACTCCGAAAAAATATCTGTATACCAAAAATGTTAAAATTTTAATTTTACGTATATAAAAGCAAAAAGAAATATCTTATACACTGATAAGAGACGCTCTAATCGTCTCTAAAAATAAATTTAATATACAACATAACTGCGTTCAACGAAATTTCCAGCTGAATCCGCATAAGTATATACGAAACTCCGTTCCATTGTCTTTATCTCTTTTGCTACATACATACTCCAGTTTCGTTGTTTATTTATAAATCAACATCACGCTAGCGCACCGACTCTCATTCCCGATAACGCAACGTTTATATACATCAACCTAACACTGCTCATCTACGAACCCCGATAAAAAATAACCTCTCCTCACTTATATCACTTCTCTCTACTCTTAAAAAATTTTCGCTAAAAAATTCCCCCTACCATACAAAAAATTAAAAAAAAAATCATTCTTTCTCCTCAATAACCCCTGGCCCATAATTTTCTACGTACGCGCCTGTACTGACAGGGGGCGCGTCACCGGGCGGGGGGGTCGCGTGTACGTATCCCTCTCTCTCTCTTTCTCTTCCAGTCTACACACTCTCACTATCTCGCTTGCTCCAATGTAGCAGACGCGCGCAGCAGGCACATAGCGCTAGCGAGACGACGTTGTGTATATACGAGCCTGGAATGAAAGAGAGGGAGGGAGAGAGAGAGGGAGAGAGAGAGAGAGAGAGAGGTCGACGCTTGCGCGCTGGCGTCGGGGCTCGCTCGGCCGCCGGCGGAGCACAGCCCAGTCGAGTCCCGTGAGTCCGGGCAAGCGGTTGGTCTCGAATCCGCGAGAGAGTGAGTGAGAGAGAGAGCGAGAGAGAGAGAGAGGAGTTGACTGTTAAGTGTGTGTGTAAACGCGCGCGCTTCTCTCCCGTGTGTGCTGCTGCTGCTGCTGCTGCCTGCCTCCGTGCGCGCAGCCGACGACCTGCGAGTGCGAGAGAGAGAGAAAGCGAGACAAGGTAGTGCTGCTCTACGAGAGGGACCTACACACACACAGTACTCAGAAAAACAGGCTCACAGGTCAAATTATATTATCTTCTATATATACAATATATAGAACGGCTGGATTATCCTATATACCAACAGACGAAAGTTTATTATCATTGTGCATCGTATATACATATATACAGAGGCGTCTCTCTCGCTCGTGTTCGCGCGCGCGATCGCGTGTGTATATGGTTGCAGTGTGTGGTGCCGTATCATAATAATAAAAAATAATAATAATAATAAATAAATATCGGAGTGATTTGTTGCTGCTGCAGTTATTGTTGTAGTTGTTGTTGTTGTAGTTGTCGTCGGTGACAGTTTTGGGGGTTATTTTTTTACATCTCCAAAGTGCTGGCCCCCTGTGTATATCTGGAGCAGAGAGCGAGCGGAGAAGCAGAGGTGACTAACCAATACTACTACTACTACTACTATATATATAAGTATACATATACACAATACACGTACACATTCACATACCCACACACACAACACCGTGGTTTCGCGATAAAAAAACAAATAGTGAGTCGTGTGTTTGTGCAGTAACAATATCTATAGGGAACACAAGGCGTTAGGTGTGCTAGACAGAGATAGTAGACCGGAACACAATGCGTATATGCGTGTGCATTTTATCCGAGACATCGCACGCGAGTATATATCAGTCATATATATATATATATATACCAAGAGTGATATAGAGAATGAGTGTGGGGGGGATATAGTAAGGAACGTACACACGACTGCCTGCTATAAGAAACCAAGAGTGCAAGCAAGTCTGCTCTGTCTATCTATCTATCTATCTATCTATCTATCTATCTCTCTTTCTCTCATCGTCTACGACGTCGTCGTCGTCTTCCCTTGGATTCTGCGCGAGCGTTTAAGAAAGCAGCAGCAGCAGCTAGCGCTCTGCCCTCGCGCGAGAGAGGAATTCCAAAGTGTGAGTGCTATATACCGTACTGTGCTCTTGTGTGCTGCTGCTGCTGCTGCTGCGCTACGTCGGGCGCTGCTGCTCTCTCTCTCTCTTTCCCCCGTGACAGTTCGATCGCCATTTTAGCGCCGGGAATGCGCGCCGCCCGCGGCCAATCGGCGCACGCTGCTGCCGGTAGCAGGACGACGACGACGACGACGTCGTCGGTGACGAGAAGTGCTTCATCAGGACGGCAGCAGGAGATATGGTGGCAGGTTGGGAGTTTGAGCCAACGCCTGCACCGTCCTGATTATACGCTGTAGTAACATTGACTCGCGTGTGTGTGTGTCTGTGCGCTGCTGAGGATAAAGACAGAGAGTGAGAGATAGATATAAAGAAAGATAGACAGAGAGAGAGAGGTTAGGAGGAGAAAGAAAGTGCGTGTTGTATATAGTATAAGTTATATCGGAGCAGCAGCGTCGTCGTCGTCGCGCCCCGACATAGAGAGTAGTGAGCGAGCAAACGAGTGAGGTGCGCGCGCACGCCGGTGGAGCAACGGCTTCGTCGGCCCCCTCATCGCATACATATATATATACATACACACACGTACATATACAGTGAGTGAGTGCAATTCTTTATTGATATCGTATATTTCTTCGTGTGTGTCTGCGCGTGTGTATGTGTAAGTGAAGTTTATACTGTTCCTCAGCATACTGTATATGTTTTGGGGTGTAGGCAAAGTAAGAGTGAGAGAGAGGTAGACCTCTGCTGTCTACCTGGGGGCGGCGGCGGCAGCGCAGGGGGGGCGCGAGCGAGCGCGAGGTATTCGATCGAGCGGCGACGGCGGCGGCGGCGTCTCACACCACTACTACTACTACTACTATATACCCGGGTGTGTGTTTTCGTCGGCGTGTGCAGCGCACGGCGCGCGCTCGAGGCGCGGCTCATGCCGCGAATTTTCTGTGCGGTAGGGCGCGGGCGGCGTGTCACACGTGATGACGACGATGGCGTATATAGTATATATAGGGTAGCACATATGTATGTATGTATGTGTACGGGATTAACGTGTGCAGGAAGGTGTATAGAGGTAAAATGTACGTATACCTATCTAGCTTCTTCGTGGAAAGGTAGGTGGGGTCGCGCGAGGTAGCTCGGGAAACCTGATTTTCCTTTTTTTTTCTCTCGCTTTCTTGCTCTTTCTCAAGTCTGTATATAACGTGTACTTATACGCGTGTGTGTGTGTGTGTGTATATACAGTTGAGAGTTGAACTGTACCGTATATATACGTTAGTATATATTAAAGAGATAGTTTAGTTAGTGAATTAAAAGGACAGTACACACGTAGTACCTGTCTGTATACATCTATTGGTATGCAGAATAGTATTAGTAGTATACGGTATTGTTTTTATTTATTTTTTCGGAAAGAGAGTCTCTAGGGACGGGCAATGTTTACAATCGAAGTGCATCGCGGGAAATAGGCGGGGCCGCTGGCGTATACATACACGTACATGTAGAGTGACGGCGTCGTCGTTGTCGCGCTGCTTGTTGTTTTTGTTTACGTTTTTTTCGCCGACTCGAGCCGGGCCGTATAGAAAGGTATTTATAAACTCAGAGAGAGAGAGGAACAGTAGCACCACCAGCCGTTCTCTCATTCTCTCTCTGTGTGTCATTGGTTTTTCGGAGTTTCGGAGTATAGCAGAGATGAGAGATACAGAGAGGTTAGGTATATACGGATTTTTACACTGCGTGCACGAGGCACAAGTGGAGGTTACCGTTCAGGGCAAACATAACTGTGAGATTAGAAAGAGAGAGGAGGGGGTATATATATATATATATATGTAGAGAGAGAGAGGGAGATAAACTTGAAACCTCTCTTGGGTAAAGAGATAGATTGGGACTGATAGGGATGGACGCATGGGTATTTTTAGGCCGATGACTCGTCGTCGTCTAATACATTCCTACAGGTACCTCGAGAGCTCGAGAACGATGTGGCTTTGTGTGTGTTTACACGACCGCCGCGCGCTGCCGCAATCAATACGTACCTACGTTGACAATTGAACGAGTGCGTGTCTGTGTTAGTTATAGATATATATACCGGCGCTGGCGCCGTTGTACCTGATTCTTCATTTTTTTTTCCAGCGTTTTGGAGGTTCCGCGATGTGTACAGAAAAAAATAATCTGTGTATGTGTGGACGATTGAAAAGAGTGAGGGAAAAGCCATGAGTCGGCATGATTAGTTCGTGTATATATGAGACGATTGAAGCGACGACTGTTGCGTGGTCATCGGCTCGCTCAGCGCGCGGGCTTATATACAAAGACATTTTTCTCTACCCCGCGTATGTGTGTGCACGCCGGTATATATACATGATTTGTTATAGATACGATAGCGATGCGCTGTCGTTCGTAGTGTATATTAATATCAATGGGAGCTCGCTTTCATCAGGTACTTATTTCGGTCGCTCGTGGTTTCTTCTTCGACGAATACCGATGGATATATATCATCGGTTCTCTTATTCTTTGCATTGTGTCGGTTACGATAATACGTATAAGCTGTGTGTTGTTTCGTTTTTTTTTCTTTCTACCAAGTTGTACGCATCATCAGCGGTCGAGAGCGCGTTTAGCGGATAAAAATAATAAAGCGCACGATGAATTTTCCACAAAGCGCACACCGCTGAACTGCTCTCACAACAACGCGAGCGCGGCGGCACACGCTTTACGATCCAATTTGAAGTTTACGTCACTATTACGCTAATCGCTTTCAGGGAAAAGCTGCAGAGAACGCGCTCGCAACATGCCGCGTGTGCATGAAGTATAAGCAAGCGCATGCGTGTACATATATAAAAGTAAATAATAAAGCGAGAGAGAGAGAGAGAGAACTTTAACTGCGCGACGTTATTTTTTCTCTCTTTCATCCGAAATAATTGAACCAATCTCCGCATATCTCTTGAGAAAGCTACAAGTATACCATATAACGCATAGCATATACACGCGGCGCGAGGCGAATCTACCGAAAATTAATTTAAAACTCTTGCCGTACTGAGCGCGTGAGCCTTCTCCTCCACACGGAGAGTTTGGAATGTTCAGGGGTTTCAACTCTCGCTCTCTCTCTCTCTCTCTCTCTTCGCTCGCGCACCGAAAAACGATTCGTCGTCGCTGACGGAGGGCGCGCCGCCGCCACCGCCGCCGCTGCTTCCTCTCGCGGGGTATAATTTTCGACGAGAGAGGCGCCCACCCGCGCGCGCTCGCGAGGGAAATCGATCGCTATGCTGCGCGTTGGAAAACGGGACGACTCGGTTTCGTGTATGTGTGTGTATATATATATATATGTGTATAAGGGTATTAAGAGAACCGGCGGCCGGTGCGTGGCGCGCGTACACGCGATTACTCGTGTATACGTGTCTCGAGGAGTTTCTTCTCTGTCTCGAATCTATATAGAAATATCGGAGAACAATTTTTTAACTGCGCGAAATAAAAGTTTGCTATACGGTCTATGGGAGAGAAAGAAAGCAGTTTTTATAATCTTTAGATATAGGGGGAGGGATGAGGAAGGAGTATACGTCGTCGTCTGGAGAGTTTTATTATATAGATATATACGCGGTACGAAGAGGTTTATGTGCGCGACGCGCGTATATATATAGTTGTTCCGGGAATTGGCGAGAAGATGATGATGATGATAATGATTCAAAGGATAGACTCTTCCTTCTTTATCGTTCTTTTTTTTGTCTGTCTCGTGTGTGGTTTTCGAAACATCTCGTATATGCCGGCTGGTTATATAGGTATATGTATGTATACGCGTAGGTGGTTATTTTCGGATAGTCGTAAAAATGAAGTCGTTAGCCGCGGGAAATTTCAGTTTGGTAATATACGAATAATTTTAGAGATTAACTTTGATTGAGGCGTACTGCTGCTGCTGCTGCTGCTATGCTATAGCTTCCAAGTCGTAATTGACGCTATTAAATAAAATATTCCGAACTCGATCTCTTTCTCGCTCTCTCTCGAGAGAGCGCGTGAATTTAATATCCGATTTGATGAATATTCTTGATTATAATCTCTCTCTCTCTTCGAGCAACGGAGTTTTAACGACGTTTCTTCAATTTCAAAAAGATCCCCACCCTTCTATCGCGTAAATCAATCTCTGTAGTATATTTCGGTCTCTCTCGCGTACGAAATATAATTCAGTTTCACGCTCGCAAAGCTGACTAATAATAAACAAAATCGTGTGTGTTCTCCTCCCGACATCTATACGTATACACGTCTGTCACACAACTCGCGTTCTGAATAATGCGTTTTCAAAAGTTCCGAACGCTTAGCGTCGTCGTCGTCGTTCTGCTGCTGCTCTGTTAGGAATAAAAAAGGTGTACAAAGCACGCGCGTATAGCGGAGAGTTTTTCGTCGCTGCTGCTATATACGCTCGCGACGAGTAAAAGTCCTCTGGCAAACAAATGAATCAGTGGGATGTAGAGGGGGTGCTTCTCTTTCTGTTTCTGCACTATACATATACATAGACACATATTCGTAGCAGTAGCAAACATCGTGTTCCCGACACACGTTGATTTGTATTCCACGGGGAGAGGGAGGGAAAAATACAGTATAGCTTGTTCCTCGCTAGATACTCCAACTACTACTACTACTACTACTACTACTACTACTATTAAATGAAAATTTCGCGTAAAGTTTTAATCCTCGCGCAAGAGCGTTAGGCGAAGTTTCGTTGTGTATTTGTATGTGTGTGTGGGTGTATGTGTATGTACGGTGTTTACTACATGCTCTCGAGCTATATACGAAGAGGGTTAGGTAGAGTAATTCCTCTCGTAGCGCGTCTCACGATTGAAACTTCGACGGAGAGAAGGCGGAGGCGAAGGCAAGAGGATGTATGTGGGTGTATGTGTGTACATGTGCACGTAATTTTAATAAAAGGCGAGAGGTACACGACGCTCACGAAAGTTATTGTGAGAAGTGGTGTAGGTATATATAGGAGAGATGAAGGTGATGCTTGTTGCCGAAAAATTAATTACATTACGCGCCCAACGGTAATGAGCGATCGAATTGAAACTTGAGAAAGAGAAAAAGAGAGAAAGAGAGAAAAAGACAGGGTTTATTGGTTGCTACAATTTTCTTGATTTAAAGCTTTTAGAGAAATTAATAAGCGATAGAGAGAAAGAGAGGAGACGTCGGTAATTTGATAGCTGGATACGAGATATATATATA
>JAWWEQ010048492.1:0-15999 GCA_035583055.1 Torymus tubicola | reverse complement strand
CTATCGGACTCGACCAATCCCAAACGTTTTATTTTGGCTTCAACTTTCCTTCATCACTTTTTTAAAGAGAGATAAAAATTATTGGAATAATTAAACCGTAAAAGATACGAGCATTCATCAAATAACATATAATTATAGGCTGCTATGATGTTTGACATTCTGGATAAACAAATACGGTTATGTATATTTGAGGGAAAACACACTGAAATAAAATAATTATAGCTCTAGTTTTTTTACAGTTATAGATATTTTATCTGTACTTGACTAATAAATATTAAACGACAAATTGAAATCCAAAACATCTCATAAGGTCAGCCTATGTCAACCGCTTTTTCACCTCCATTCTCCAAGAGCAAGAGGTGAAGAAAAAAGAAGAAAAATACGAGCGAACAGCAGCTTTCGTGCACAAGTCCAGTGTAATCCAAGCTTCCTTCCTTTTGTTCACGCACACTGCGCGCAATACTCCCCAGACTCTCGTAAAAATGACGATAAAGCGCCTCTCTCTTCTCTCTCTCTTTCTCTCTGTTTCTCTCCCTACTCTCCCTCCGAGCTTTAATGCCCGGCTGCTACGGGAGAACTTTATAACTCCCGCGAATCGGAAGACAACGTGAAGGGCCGATTCTCCCTTTCTCGTACTCGAGACATTAACCCTCTACGTGTGTAGTTACTCCACCGGCGCGGTACGTTCAAGTGGAAACTTTCGCGAGCGAACGCGCGCTAATGATCGAGTTATGAATTCGTATTACGCGCGGAGATAGGTTGTAAAAGTTGATCGATAACGGCACGTGCGGGTGTGTTTATGTTTATAGTGCGGAAAGTTTATTTCTCGTATTAGGGGGAATGTTGAAAAGTATTATTTCTGGGATTCATTTTGATTTTGTAATAAGGCCACATTAGGTTGATGAAATTTTCCTCTTTTAATTTTCTGGCTGCTTGCGGGGTGGTCGTTCCCATTGATTACTGGTGGTAATTGAATCGAGGGTGTTTCGTTTCATGCCATGATGTTTCTTGTAATGAATATGTCATTATTCATTTTCGGAGCTTTTATGAATTTGTATTTACTTACGGAAGTATTTCTTTATTCGTTTTGTGTTTATATATATATATATATATTATTTATGTAAATATAAATATAAATATTATGATAGAAGTTTTAATTTACAAAAAAACTTGATATTATCTAATAGTCCTGTTCTCGTTTATTTTTCGATCATTTTCGTTAATTTAATTATGAATTCCGATCAAAATTATCAATTAATCAACGAATAATTGTGTTAAACTTTTCGGCTTTTCGATCTTGATCTATCATCTCAATAAAGGTGCTACGAACACTACATCGTCACAGATGGAGGCAGAGGTTGCGGATTCTAATTTTTTAGAAAAATAGTACATTGTGTACGGAAAGCGCAAAGTAAGTTTTTTTAGGTAGAGTGTAGAGATTGTAGTAGGAGTCGAAGACGAAGTCAAAAAGTCCTTACACCGTGGTGCACCATATTTTTTGTAACGCATGTACTCGTTTAGCGGTGTTTTGGTACATGAAAACAGATAACAAGTTCAATTCAAAAGATAATTGAGACTTAATTTTTACAATGTTAAGGTTACAGATGTATAGTTTTTTAGTGTCTTATCTAATCATCTTTTATCTTATATTTTCATCTCTTTGGTTATCTTTTTAGCTTATCTCGATTTAAGTTTATCTGAAGTTCTCTCAAACGTATTTGTGAGATATCATATAAATTATTTTTTTGATACACTGAGAAAAATGATGTATTAAAAATTACTATAATATATAGTAACGTCGAGACATATTTGCAATAGAAAAAAAATTACTATGTTTTATAGTAAAAATTCTTATATACATTGTAAACATTTTTATGTAAATAGCAATTTTTACTATAAAACATAGTAATTTTTTTTATATTGCAAGTATGTCTCGACGTTACTATGAATTATAGTAATTTTTACTACATCATTTTTCTCAGTGTACAAGTTCTTATTGTTTAAGAAGTGAGTTCAAAAAAGTTGAAGAAGGCAACAAAAAAACTGAAAAACGCCTACTAACAGCTGTTCTTACTCGGCGATGTGAAAATTATGACTTTAGTCTGAATTAATAGGTAAAAAATCGTAGAAAATCACGCCTGTATTACAAAAAATCATTTTATTGTAATACTACACATTAGAGAACTATATCGTAGAGCTTCATAGTCAGCAACTGTTCATCCATATACCTAAAATATTTTTATAAATTGTATACATATAGACGTTTTGCTAAATAAAATGATTAAGAGTAAGAAGGGGGGAGGAGGGAAAGAATGAGAAAAATAAAGAAAGAGAAAGAGAGAGAGAGAAAGAGAGCGGTGGCTTTGTCGGGAAACGTGTAATGGGCTTGACTCTGTCTTCGTAGTTTAGTTCTCTTTCTCTCCCTCCCTCTCTCTCTCTCTCTTTCTCTCTATCTCCTCTCTCTCTATCTCTTTCTCTTTGTACCTCTCCTTTCTAGAGCTAATCTCAGGGACTCAGTTTGTTCGGGGATTTACTTTTTTCGACGAGCGAAAGAGCGCGTGGGTAGAGTGGCTTGTGCGGCTGGTTTCGCGGAATTCGATAAATAGGGCGGTGAAATTGGATGAGTACGTTTACTCTCGCGTTACGGCAGGCACACACTAGTATATGGAGAGTGCGAATTGATTGTCGTTCCAGAAAATTGACGATCAATGGCTTTGTACGAAACAGTAAAGTAAGTAGATGACATGTTCATTTACTTAATTCAGAATGCAGTTACTTTCGCAAACAAATATTGTAAGTTTTTAACTTATGCTACGAAATATTTAACATGCATTTTAAAATGTATCAATAGTGTACTGTATGTCAAGGGTGTAAATTGGAATGTTCAGGCCGAACAGCCT
Organism: Torymus tubicola; assembly: GCA_035583055.1. Taxonomy (NCBI): domain Eukaryota; kingdom Metazoa; phylum Arthropoda; class Insecta; order Hymenoptera; family Torymidae; genus Torymus; species Torymus tubicola. The sequence continues at coordinate 13,099 of JAWWEQ010048492.1, read as the reverse complement.
AGTTAGATCTTGTATTTTTGCATTCTTTATTAATATAGAAGACTTATAATGGATTTTAAATACAGCAAACATTATTTTTAGACACAGTAACAACGTGCTTATGTGAGTAATTTTAATTTTTATTTCCTTGTGAAAATATCCCTTGTGTATGGACTTTTTTATGTAAAAGTAGATCTAGGAATGCGTTAGGTTGATGTTATCCAAACGAGATCTATTCTTTTTTTGAATCTATTTTATTCACAACTTTTTATAAACTTCAGTATTCTTGTGGGTGATAGAATTAGTATATTGTCAGATGTGTATAGTATGTGCAAAGTGATGATTTTTTTCGAATTGCTATTTTTTGAAAATTAATGTAAATATTAATTTTAAATTCACATGATAATATTAAAATAATATAAGCGACGCACATGTAACATTATATAAAATTGTATGCGTCATTTTAAACTAGTCATTAAAAAATATTTTTGAAAAACTTTGTGGTTGTTGTTGTTGATCGTTAATAGAAGTAAAAATTAGTAATATGTGTATATATATAGATAACGTTCTGTATCATCCCAGTTCGTTACACTATTTTCGCGACAATATAGAAGATGAATAGATAGAAAAATTGCGGGGGGAAACCTATCCTGATCCTACTGGCTGGGCTATTAGTTACTATAAAGAAGATTAAGATAGGATGAATAATGCAAAACTTTCGTATCAATGTTGATCAAATAATTTTGGAATATTAGCATTATTATGCTCATTACTCTAATCGAAATTTCATAAAAGAAAAGATTTCGTACTATAATAAGAAAAGCCAGAAAAGCATTTTCTGGTCGAAAAAGCCCAACGTTTATCCATGCGTCACACGCACTCTGCGGATAATTCACTATTTATTCTCACGTGAAAGAACTTTGGCAAAAAATAAGCGAGTTAGATCGTAACTGAAAGCGCAATAGACCTACCCTCACCTCTGCCACTTCCTCTCACCGTTCATTTGCCAGTAATTCAGCCGACGGCTGTCGATTGGGAAATTTAATTCACGCCCATACCGCCAATGAGAGAAAAAATCTACTTTCGAAAACCAGCATATAGAACTCATTTGCGCCTCCCGTCCTATTTCATTTAGCCTCTAAGTTGTTGGAGCGATGTACGAGTCTCCTGAGAGCGAGTGAGAGCCGTCCGATAGATTAGCCGGAAAGTAACCAGGTGTGTGCCCTGCCCAGTGCCAAATTCAAGAATGGCCAACCTCAAATGTATTTAAAACTATGTATATGACATGACTGTGCACAGTGTATTTAAAACATCTACTGCTAGGTAACTAATCATGCAAATAGTGCTTGTACAGGGACTTGTGGAATATACACCAGTTTTTCGTCGGTTCATGGTTGAAGGTGTAATTACAAAGCATGACAATAGTGAGAGTGGAGAGGATGATTGATTTGTATTCGTTTTAGCTCGTTCTTTTAGGAGAGAACGCATGTTAAATGTTTTTCCTTATTTCTTCTGCATATCTATTCAGGCTTGGACGCGTAATCCTATCAAGTCGAACTCAGTAAAGAATCCTCCGCCTAGTGCCCCAGGTATACAATCTACTATTTAACTTTTATATTAAAAGATATTAATTTTAGTGACAAATTTTGTATATAAAAGTTATAATATGAAGAACTTTAGTAATTACATATGTTGGCTTTAGAAAAAATCTGTTTTTTTTTCATATGAATGCTTGAAAATCGATCGTTTTCTAATTTTTAATTTTTTGGTGTTTTCACGTTTTTTAATTCAGTTCCCTGTAAGATCACAAAGTATTTATACTATGAGAAATATTTGCTATCCAGGGAGATCAGATACATGCACATCTTTTTAAAATGATCGAAGAATTTGTTTGAAAAGGATTTAAAACCATACAGACATTGTGAAAAATACGCAGAATCAATTTATTTTTCTCAGAAATTTGTATATAATCTTTCAAGGCTCAAAATAACAAAGCTATTTTAAGTAAGTGGCGATCGCCCCCAAAAATCAAAATTAGAAAGGAATTCTAATGAGAATGTCATCTTAAAAAATATCGAATATTCTATTAGATTTAGTTAAAAATTACTTCATATTTGCAGGAAAAGTGTGATAATTCAATTAATAAAAGTTTATAAAACAGCTTGCTGGAGGATATCGAAAAACTTAAAAGCGCTAGACCGTGGTGAACAGTAAAAAAGCTTTGCTTTTATTAGTCGTGCTAATCCAGCCTGCAGTTTTTAAGCCTTCCCTGCTCTGTTGCTGTTATCTATTATCCTTTATGCTAGATTTTCATACGCCGCTCTCGCGTATCTTGTTATTCCACTAAAACTCGGCTTGAGGTTATCATAATGGAGAATTTTAATTGATAATTTCGCAGAATAATTCGACCATTAAGTTATAAAGCCTTGCAAATTTGAGAATGAATATTTCTGTAATAATTTAAAAGACAATTTTTGCGGTTTATTTTGTATAAAATAGTAGTAAGTTTATTTTAATTGCAATTCAGTTAATTTTGATTAAGACGACGTTAATTAAGATGTTAATAGCACGTTTTCTGCGGTGAATGAAAACTCGAAACTTTGATCATAGAAATCCATATAAGTGTTATAACTAAAAATATACAACGTTACCTCAGCTGCAATTAAAACATTTACAATACTCTAAAAATAAACGAGCCATATACATATCCACTTCTCTTTTAGATATAATTTTTTTCTGCCCTTCTCTATACTTTCATCCTCATTTGGGTCACTCATATTCGCAATCCTGCGGTTTTAATTCAAAGTACTCACGTACCTGCACAGACACCTACTCCATATTCCCTCAAAAGATCCCTTCGTTCGTCCTTGAGATGAAACTACGCAGTCGCTGCTCTTTCATTTACATCGCGTGCGAAAACTGGCAAGCAAAAAGCTGGCTATGAGACCTGTGAAATCACCGGAGGTCTGTTTTTCGAAGGGCACACTTTACAATGTCCGTTATAGCCAGCTTGCGCGCCCAGTCTTTACGTTTGTTGGTTGTTATCGAGTTGGAAGGGTTTGCGAGTAGGGAGCTAAGTTTACGTTTGGAGCGGCGAAAGGCTGGTTTTTGTGAAGGCAGCTTGCCTTGCTAATGTGGTAGAGCGGGCGAGCGGAAACTTTGTTTCGTGACGTGAAGCAAAGATTTCATTTGTGGAGGCTAGACTCCAACGAAAGACTAGAAAAGAAGATAGATCAAGAGCATTTTTATTGCTCTCTTACAGTGTATTGATTCATAATGGAGATGCAGTCATAAATGGACATCAAATGGACCAGTAAGATAAATGAATTAAGTTTCTTAAATCCAATATGTTTAGATAGAGTGTAGTTAACTTCCCGATTTAGGGGTAAAATGACTTCATCGGCGTTTAATTTGTATTAAAAGAAGATAAAAGCAAGGTAATAATATTTTATTTTTACATAATATGTAAGAATTATACGAATACAACAGTTTTTATTTCAAAATATTACGATTTTTTACTTAGTTCGAATAAAATTAGATAATATTGTATTGTATACACTTAAAAAATTTGTTTATAAATGTAAAATAACTTTGAAATCCAAATATTAATTTCTAGATTTTTTGTTACTAATGAGATTATCAATGTCTCTTAAAATTTTAGATAAATATTTTTCTTAATAAAATGGAAATAATTTAACGCATGACAAGTAGCACTCTGTAACCGTCTAAAAGACAAACAAAATTTTTAATTTACTTTGAAAAAAAAGTTCTTCCAATGTAATATAAAATTTTGTATGTCTACTTGTTAACGGTTTAAATATTCATGAAGTTATAATCGATGCTCCTTTTTACGAATTTCTACCCTTTCAGACATGTTTAAAGTAAAAATATAGATTCATAGACTTTTAAATAACTAAAATCATCACTATATCAACGTTTAATTGTAAACAAAATCTAAAACACCTTGACATTTACAATTTTTTCTGTTTTACATCAATTTGGAAAATATCAAAATCCAAGTTCATGCCGAGGTCTAAAAATTAACGGGTGTGCTGCCCATGTAAAGGGCTCATCACGCGCGACAGCCGCGGCGCTTCCCTGTGTACACGTCACGACGCCCCCTTGCATATTTATTGTTTACTCGCGCGCACTTAACCTCGATTTTCGGAAACGACCGTTTTCTTCTCACGCGGAAAATAAACACGCGGCTGGAGAAAAACAACGAGGCGAGGCGAGGATCGCTTTAAAAATGCAAACGGGTTTCCCTCGTACTCCTGCAAATATAAGAAACGCGCCATATGCAAAGTTTGGAGTGTTTTTTGTTTGCCAAATTTTTTCGGATGTCGATATGAAATGCATGAGAGCACGCGCCTCTTAAAAATACACGCGAAGGAATTTTTTAAAAGTTCGAACGTGGGCGAAAAATCATAAAGATTCGGCAATGTGCGGAAAAATTTTGCAGGTTGCGCATGGGTGGGTGCGCCAATAGATTCGGGGGTTGGTTTGCTTGCATGTACACGTTCGTCCATTATTCACGTACCGTTTGCTGCCAGACGCATGTATGCCGAGGAATATTTTTTGATTGAAAACTTTTTGTTCAAATGGATGTAGCTGAATGAAAAAATACTTTCAAAATGTTCGTATATACGCCACTGAAGTTCTAATAATTGCACAAGAAGTAGAGGACCATCAAATACAATCTTTATGTGAAGTAAAGGCGCACACTTATATACATCAACTTCTATTTCTTTTCTATAAATCATTAATAAAGTTATTTATATTTTTTAGCTCTGCATCAATTAATTACATAATAATTCCATTGTTTCATTCTAAACGATATAGTTATTGTTAGTGACAGAGAGATTTTCTGAATTTGGACAGTTAATTCATTAATAAATATTTAAAGAAGTCAAAAATGTTAAGAAAATAACTATAGAAAGACTACAGAAAGAAATGAGCTAGAATATAAAAATAATTTTTATCGTAATGTAGCTTTGTACAAATTTCGATCATATTTATAATGCAGGGTGCGAAATATCTTTGATAAAATGATATTTGTTTAATCATAATGTCCGGTCCTGCTAGATATCGACAGACGTAAGCAATTCATAGTAGCAAGCTTTATGCAATGAATATGAGTGTAAAACTCTTAACCATATAAAACATTAGTAGTATCATTTGTGCTTATTCACATGCTTTGATCATTTAACCAGTAAAATGTATATTTCGCGTGATCAAACAATATCTTCGGCTTAATTTTTTAGGTATCGAACACAATCAAAGAAATTTTAGATATAATGAATGGATGTACAAGCACATTCAACTTTTTCTACTTAAAAACTGAAGATATGTGAACTGTTTTTGTTGCGATAAAAAATATTTCTTACACAATTTCGAAAATCTTGAAAAGAATCATAACAGTTTATTACCACTCAAACACAGAATATCAGGCTCAATGTATCTCGAAGAACGGAACGACCCTTTCTCGAGCGCGCACTCACTACCCTCTCGTCGCACTTGCGCTGATACAATCGCGCTTAAATAATTCAGAAGCTAAACTCTTAACCCTGAATAATGCATTACAAGTACCGTCGCGCAATGGCTGAAGTCACCCGAAGGGCCTTACACTTCACCTTCAAAGTTTACCAACATTTTGCACTCGCGTGCATGCATTGCTTTTCTGAGTCTTCCACCTGCACAATCCAAAAAACGCGTGCTCTTCTTTTATGGAAATAAAAAGTTATTACTGACCTATGAAAGTCTTGTTGAAGTTTTAAAATTCCCTGTAAATTGATATTTGATTTACAGATGAAAAAGAAACTTTTTTTAGTTGAAAAAAAAATTATCAAAATCAACTGATTTTTCACTGTTATGAAACGTTGTTCAATTTTGTATATTTTATGTTTTCATTTTCATTGTAAAAATAAATACGTACTATGTAAAAGAGAATAATTCGCAAACTAACGTATAGCTGACTACCGTCACGGATATTTTCTTCAACTTTTAGATATAGCGTGAAAGATGAGAGATCGACACCTCGCATCTTACCATCGCATTGCGACGTTAAGATTCTAAGCGACAGAGAACGAAACACTATTAAAAGCAAATTATATATATTTCAATTGGATTAAAAGTTTATGTGAGTAAAATCGATTCTATTCAACAGTAACAGCATCTTAGGTCATTTAATATAACAAATAGAGTATTCACTTACATTATCAATGCTTGCAATCAACAATTAATACGAAACATTTAATATTTATACTCCTAAACCCAATATTATACATAATATTACGAGTAAGAACGCAGAAATAAGTAAATAAATTGAGGAGGACTCAGTACAAAGACGACAAGGCGTGACTGAGTCGCAGATGCTTAGACGTGTAGATTCCGACTAGAGAAATTCTGATCCGCTACCTTGTGAATTGTAGTCATCCGTAATAGTTGTAGGTTCCTAAACATTCTGTTTTTAATACTTCTTAACCATATTATGTCATGCCAGGAGATTTGAAACTTTTTTTTTGTAACAGTTCCGTACTCCGTAATTTTTGGGTATGTAGGAACATTTCGTATTTACTCTGAATGACGCTATTTACTACCCAATAAAAGCTTATATTCTTGATGCTGGCATTTCGCAGAAAGGAAAGAGTTGACTGATCATTTTTTTTCTACCATAGGATGTATGCATGATATATAAAGATGTGGTTGCGAAAAAGTGGTTATTTCTAATTTACAAACACCAATATTGAACGTATCGTAATTTTAAAAAGAATACTAGAATAAAACCAAATGTTAAAACATTTTCATATGTATAAATGCTAACAATTTCATGTATTTATAATATCAATAATTAATTTACAACCAATTCGAATTGGTTATAAAAATGTTATAATTATTAGGATAAAAGATATTTTTTCGATTACAGGGGTATGCTAAGCTTTTATTGGAAAAGCTAGTAGTTTTTATTTATTTATTAAGTCAAAAAAAAAGCTTGAAGTGTAGTAGATACAACATAAAACATTTTAATTTTTGTTAATAGCGACGCGAATGTCAATTTTCGCCGAGGTAAATGTTAATGAAAGTGTCTAGAATCCGAACACGCCTATACCCATCTCATTCCTCTTCTATCATTCTCGCACCGGTTCGTGCAGTGCGCTAATAAAAAGCCGGGCCGTACTCTATTTCTCTTAACCACCGAAAAAACGAGAAATACGAAGAATAACGTGCAAGAATGAAGAAAGGTAAAAAAGGAAACGAGGTATCTCTTTCGTGGGAAATCACACGGCGGGCACTCGCGTAATCCGTTCATTCGTTTTGCGGGCTATGCGAGTGAAAGCCGATAAAATACGAGGGACGCGCTTGAATACGCATCCTCTTTTCCCTTCCGGAACGCGCGCCGGACACGCGACGACGGCTCGATTTACCTTAAACTCCGGGGGCTTCCCGCCAGTTTACGCGCGTTAGAGTTTGGGAAAAAAGAGAGAGGAGCGGGGGAGGAAGGGAGCAGAGAAAGCGGACTATATTTCGCTGAACTCAAGAGATTTCCCGTTCGGGTGGTTTTATTTGGAAAGTTTTCCGAAAAAATTGCCAGAGACGGAAAGAGCCAAATGCAGACGGGCCTTCAAAGATTATTCAATGTTTAAACTCCAAGTAAATTTCAAGTTTTAGTTTTAAGTGTGACAGAGGAAGACCAGGGGAGGAAGACAAATAGTTATAGGCGTAAACACTTTACTGGGAAGTTATTCAAAAACGTTTTAGTATAAAGTGTGATTTAAAGCTACTCTTGTTGAGTGTAGTTTATCTAAACTCTTTGTAACTCGATCTTCAATTAACATTTTTTATCTTATTGTGATATAATTTCCTGAAATTTTAAGTACATACATAAAAGGCGTTATATTAACAGTTAGAAAGGTTTCAGTAAAATTTGTTAATAGGGTAAGTAATTGAAACAGAACTTTGAAAACCATGTTTTTTTGCTGGAATATAAATTTTTTTATTGCACATTATCTCGAACATGAATAATACACAAGACAAAAATATTTAATGAATTAAAGAGGATATTCACAGATAGGTAATCATAGGAGAAACGTCGGTGTACAAACAAAACTAATACTGTTGTTTAAGCATGTCATAATATAAATTTTAAAAATGAATTATGTCAGAGATCGAATTTTAATGAAGTGAATTTAAAATACGTATGGGTAAAGCTAAAACAAGTAGAAAACTATGTTTTTTATGTATTAAATATTTTAAATTATTCTTACTAATCTCTAAGTAATTCGGACGAATCAAGCAGAAAGCTGAAATACGCGTAAACCACTATCCATTTCCGAAAGCCTTTTACAAATCCTCCAAGATGAATGGGTTACAAGTGCATCCTAGGTATCCCAACTTCGTTGAGAATCAAAAGCCTGAGACCCTGTCCTTTGATCTCTGCAGTTCTCTCTCTCTCTGTCCACTGCCCCTTCTTCTTAGACTTTTCGCAAAATCTCTACAGGGTCTGGTAGCATTAATTGCGGTTGTGCTCACGTGTGCACGGGACTCCTAATAAAGTGTGGTGAAAAACTTTCTGACAGTTCAAGGGAGCGCACACAAGTCGCCATAAGCTGTTCTACGAATTTCGCGACCTTGGCTTTTTTGCCAGCATCCTGAAAGTCATTTACTACAGCGCGATTTTACTTTTTATCTGAGAACTTGAAGCAAAATGAAAATGGGTATTTAGTAGCAAGGAAAATGTTTCTAAAGAAAGGTTTTGACTCGCTGTGCCCTATTTTAAATAAGTAATTGAATACAAGTCAGATGGAATTGCATTGAAATCTTTTAAAAGTATACCTAGCTGATCTTTTTCGAAATACCATTTCAACTATTCTAATTCGACTGCCGTTTTAATTAGACAAGGCCACTAAAATTTTAGACAAAATTCAACGATATCGCTATTCACTTTTCAAACATTTATTAAAGATATTAAATCTATAATTCTCGTTTACAATCAAAATTCTCAAGGCGAATACTTACGTTGTCTATATATCAACTTTTTTCGATGTATATACTGTGTAAAATTTCACCAGCAGTATCATGACAATAATACATGGAAATCCCAAAAACGATATCGTTAAAGCTTATATGGCTTTCCAAAGAGCTGCGTTAATCGAATTTTCGGGTTTCGACGAGGTACGTCTATACCGATGTAGAACCATTCGAATGCTTGTACAGCCTTCACGTAAACAGAGATTATCTCGTAGTCGATATTCCCACTGCTTTGATGACGTTTCTATAGTTCGTAGACACACATTACGGAAAGCTACTTTCTGACTAAATTACGTCGCCGAAGTGTCGTATTAAATTGATTAGGTACTAGTAATATGAGACTTATCAGCATTACGTGTAATAAAACATCTCAGTACGTAAGAATGTGTTGAAAATCATGATATCTTAAAATAAACAACAAATTACATAAATAAGATTCAATCAGTCGTTAATACCTTATCAAAGGAGTTGTGACTCAAAATAAATAAATGAAAAAAAAAGATTCAATTGATAAGATAACTAAATGCATACGTTAATGATACACTGAAAAAACTCTGGCACCTCAGACTTCCTGATGCGTACGTCTGACGCCTAAGATCATGGAACTGCTTATTTCATTCCTAGATTTGGTATAAATGTTGCTCCGAAATGGTATAACACAAGTTCCGTAGCAAAGCGTCTGCTGCACCAAATGTAAAAAGTAGGTTAGGTTATGGTTAGGAGCTATTTCTTGTCAAATCAAGAGAGCTTACACATTTCAATGTGTATTTAACAAATGTTTTCATGTAAATGTTAGGCCTTTTGAGTAGCGAGTAAAATAGTATGTTTACGTTTGACTTTTTGTCTGTAATTACGCTACGGTTCTTTAATAAAATTATGATTGTCTAAGATCATCATGATATTTATTTTGAAAAATAATCATAATCCTCTTATAAGCTGTAACCCTATAGTTTCTTCTCACCCAAAAACTGTCTCCAACGCAACCAACGTCTACAATCGATACCATTATACCTTTCTATAGCTCATGTAATTATGGTCCAGACGGCTGATTTGACAGCCCTCTCCCGTGGAGTGCTAACACCCACAATACGACTATCACACGTCAATCTCGATCACGCAACTTGCTCTTCACCCATTTCGCGATCTACGTCGCGGTCATTTCACGTGCCTGTAAGCACGTCGTTAGCACAACCATTGGAAAGAAAAAGACGCGCAAGGGTTTAATGGCACAAGGCGAAGACGTATTAAAGTCGGGTCACTCGGCTGTTAGTACGCGAGGGTGATCGCGACACATGCTAAGCTGTTGATTACTGCACTTGGCTGTGAAAATTGAGTGTTGGTTCTAATGAAAAGAAAAGGAAAAACAATTGAATGATCACATTCCTTAAAGAACAATATATATAATACATTGATTTGTAGAAGATAAAAACTATTGTATAATGACTTATATGATCGACATATAATTATTAGTTGGTAAAAGTTAATAATTATCGATTAATTGTTTTTTACGACAATGAACAATTTTTAATGATTACCATACTTTTAACAGTAACATAAAATTTAAACTTTAAAGTTACGACAAGAAATTTCAAGAACTTTCTAGTTAAACGACATAAAAGTTCATTAATTACTATGAAATAAGTACTAGAACTTACAATTTAAATTTTATCGAAGAAATTATTAACTAAACTAAAGTAAGTTTGAACTTTTATATATACTTTTGATTTGGAATCAATAATTACAATTATAAAAGATGGTAAATTACAGAATGCTTGTAATCAACTCATTTCCGTCTTTTTACGGTGTGATTGGAAAAGTTACGTTTTAACTTTTTTATTGATTAAAATATTGAGTAATATTATTTTGAATACAATCTGGTTAGAGGTTTGAATAATTGCTCATATGTAATTACTAAACAACTGTGAAATTTGAAAATAAGGGAAAATCAACTTTGATAAAAGAAATCTATTCGATTAAAGTAAATGAGAACGAATGTACGGACCTATATGCGTTGACATCAAATATATTGAATCATACTTCTATCACGTTTTTAAAAAAAACGTATTCTGGCATTGTATGAAAATTAACTGTTACTACAAGGAAGCAAACTCCACTCAACTCGAGTTTAATCTTAGTGTACAAACATGCATACATGCATAGATGCAGAATCTTACCAAAAACTGGTCGCGTTGTGTTTTCGAAAACAACTTGACTTGGCAGTAACAATGCTCAAGGGTGTCTGCAACGTTTACACAAACTTTCCCTGCAGGCGGCGCTTCTTACACTCACTCCACACACTACGTATTTAGAGTGAATCTTCCTCTCTCTCTCGCCTCCGCGTAGCATTGAAAATTCCATCTTAATACAAGATTAGGAAGCGAGTCGCGCATCAGTAAACATGCAAATGACTATATCAACCGAGAGGGGAAACACAGTTCGGCGTAACTCGCTCGCCAAGATCCTCGCACGCGCGTGTTAACAAAGTCCTAACGTCATCGTCGTCGACGCTGCCGCATGATCTAATTAACCACGGGGGAGTACGTCGACGACGGCGACGACGAGGATTCTCGTATATAGAGAGAGCTCCCGTGCAACACCTACACGCAGCTCTCTCGCTTAACGATAGTTATGCGGCTTTGCACCTTCGACGCTGCTGCCGTTGCTGCAGACGATGTTGCTGGCGCTACTGGGCTTGATCTTGCAACTGGCCAGACACTATAATCAACTGCAGAAGCGTCAAACTCTTATTTCATCCATCTTATGTTCCTTCTCTTATCATCGAAAGTGTCGTGCTGAAGCTTAAGACAAAATTCGAACAGCTTGCCCGAATGAGCACGAATATTTTTTCAAGATAGTACGATTGCTAGTTAAAGTTATTTTTCATTTTACACAATGCTGTATTCTAATGAAAGTTTTCTACATTAAGATGTTTTACACAGTTGGATTAATGAATAAATTCTATGACCGACGGACGCTGATTTCTCTAAAATCTTACAGAAAAGTCCTTTAACAACGGTCAAGCGATGTTTAAGTAGCTTCACTTTGAAAATGAATTTTTATAACTAAAATCAACTCTTCCTTCGACTATTAGTTTCTAATATTGAAAATTCTTAAATAAAGGAAAGCGCTTATAAAAGAGAACATTAGTCTTTTTTGCTAGAGAACCTTTCTATACAAAGCTTGAGATGTATTGGTGACCTGGTAAAGATAGGGGTCATGGACTCTCCTGAAGAGTAGTGCTCGTATTTACCTACATCAATTTACCAAGACGCATGTGTATATAGGTATACGTGTATATACGTGCGTAGGTCAGTACACGTGTGAATGGTTGTGTATATCCATCTACTGAATGATGACTGAGCATGTGTTCGTATAAACGCACTCGCGCGCGTGTGACAGTTGCACTTGAATATATCGATGCGGATTCGAATATACGGGTTAAAGTTCGCTCTACGTGCGTGCTTCACCTGGGACCCCGTGTGTGTACATCAATATTGTATGTATATGAGTTATGGGCACTGACGTGGTGTCTCTCGGAGTCGAAACGAACTTCGTAGAGGCTTTTAATCGAGTCCCTTAACTAGTGCGTTTCTGTCACGCGGACTACGTACACTCGCATATATACACTCACGTATACACAGGAGAATTTCGATTTATATAGGTACAACTTCGACCATTCTGCGCCAAAGAAAATTAACTTCGTAAAATTGTGTTATATTCAAATTAATTAAAAAACTTCGTGATTTTCATTTTCTTGAAGAAAAGAGAGGACGGAGTGAGACTGATTTGTTACTTTAGGTGTGATTTAAATTTTAAAGATAAAGAAAAAATAGTAAAGTTCTTTTTCAAATCGCCGTTTTCAATGTTAGTCAAATGAATATTGGAATATAAAAGATATATCAAGTATTAGTTACCGTTTCTAGTTGAAACAGCTGAAATACTAATTTAGTATAGATAACGTAGATGTACTCATTTTATGATAATTTATCCGGGTTCATGGAGGAAATATTTCGATAAATTGATGCAGGCGTGTCGCTCGGGCTCGAGGGATCAACGCAGAGGGGCTGGCGGCAGAGCGCCAGCGGTGCGTTTG
>JAWWEQ010048491.1:0-15999 GCA_035583055.1 Torymus tubicola | reverse complement strand
TATAGTAAAATATTGATAATAAATACAACAAAACTTAATGACAATATTATTTTAATTTATAAATATTTATTATCATTCAAACTTTCAAAATTTAAGATTTAATTCAAAATATCGCGCCTTTTTAACCAATCAGAACACGTTTTAATCCGCTTCACTTTTCTCGTATCTCTTTTTTAAGAAGGGATATAAACACAAATTTCTGGAAATGTGACATAATCAACTGTCACATTAAAAATGAATGAAACTTTTAACTTTTATTTTATATAAACACAAAAATTACAGTCCATCTACATTTTTCTTCGATGTTTAATCGATGTTTAATTCGGAATCTAATCAAGTTTCAAGCTACACTTCTAGTAGTTATCTGAACTGATTTGTCTGATAATTTGCTTTTTTTATCTATATTTTTTTATACTTATCTAAAAAAATAACAAATCCATTGTTTGTTTTTATACTCTTGCTGATCTACTCATTCCTTGAGATCCTTCTGATTATATACACTTTTATATTCTCTCTGATCGTTGATCTACTCATTCTTTGAGATCCTTCTAATTATATACACTTTTATACTCTCGCTGATCGCTGATCGTTGATCTACTCATTCCTTTAGATCCTGCTGATTATATACACGTGTATATATCCAAGGGCGCGGCAGCAGCCTGCTTGGCAAGTAAGCAACGTAACGTGACGTTTCAAGCGAGCACGGCGATGCCGTACCCTTTATACTTTGTTTTGGGGTTTTCTAACCTTACTTTTTTTTACATTTCTCATATTATATTAATGCAGAAGTAAATATAACATATGAGAAATTCATTTGAAAGTACTTTTTACATACATTCTATCTATAAAAAGTTTCGTGCTGAAAGATACTTTTTTGCAAAAAATAATTAAAATTCTGAATTTAATGATGAAATTTTATTAATAATAAAGGATTTTTTTGCTAAAAAACGAAGCGAAATTTCGAAATATCTTACATAGACTTTTTTTCTTGTAATTTTTCGTAGAACTCAACTATATTTTTTTCAGACCTGTATAAGACATTTTCTTAAAAATTAAAACCTAAATGAATTTTTTTAGGCTATAAAATGATCGCGGCCCATTCTGGGATTTATACAGATACTTCGTACAATAAAAAGGTACCTCCATGAATTTTTCGGTGGAGATATCTTGGATCGATTTTTTTCTGTGTGAACTTTAATGCTTCATTTGGAGGTATATGAATGACAGCTTTAAAAATATTTTTATTGAAAACCTGAGAAAATTTTACAAAAAAAAGGTCTTTTGTGTTTATCGTGAAAAATGCTTCCATGAGGAGTTATAAATTAATGAACATCCGTCAAAAATGCAAAAAATGCTCAAAATTCAGTTTTTGGCCTCTTACTCTCCAAAACTATCGGTCAAAAAAATCTAAAAAAATTCACAGATATCCAGAATGAGTAGCAGAACATTTTCTGACAGTTTCAAGAAAATCTATTTTTTGACCTCTCTATTTCACAGCGCATGTGTATATACACACACAAAGTGAGTGTCAATATAAAAGCTTTGAAAATCGTAGTAAATATTACAAAATCTCGGGCTCCCATTTCAAAGTATATATAGAGCGGTCGACCCTCAGACTTTTTCTATATTGGACAGATACTTGCCTTTGGAGCGCTCCCGCGCTCCTTGATATTAGACTTATTGAAAAATTTTAATGTGAAATTGAGTGATCCTGTAAAGATATTTGAAGATAATACAGGCGCGATAAATATAGCGAATTATGGAAACTTTCCTAAAAACTCGAAGCATATAGAAATACATTGTCACTATGTTCATGAAAGCGTATGGACGGTTTATATGGACGGTTGAGAGCAAAGTACGACTTTTCATACGGATTATCTATACTTCCATGAGCAATACATAATTCTTCGCGAAATGCGAATATGTGCATAGTCGTGAGATCTTCGCTGGTGTGGTCTTCGATATTGACTACAGTGTGTGTCATTTTGGATTGAACGAATCGTACCGTCTCATTACCTGTCATTTAGATTTTAACAGCATTTTTGGCAGTGTTATAATAGTGATGTTGTTGTTTGCGTTTACCAATATCGTCATCGAACCGATGAATTCCAAATATTTTTAAAGGAAAATAGTCGTTTATTGTTTTTGCACCCCTAGTTAACTCGTTGAATGCGTGAGGTTGCATAATTATCCAATGGTTATCAATTATCAAGAGGTTGAAGTGGTTTGCTCGGTGTCTGTACACCGTCTACGTCGAGCGATAAGGAATTTACCTTAAAGAAGTGAAAATTAAAGGAGCAATAGACTTTTACCGTTAAACGTTTTGTTTTTTACGAAACCGACGATTATTCTTTTATGTAACTGTCGTAGAATAACGTTATCAAGCGGTTCACCCATAATACCACTGTGCATAGTGAAAGCTTTTACTTTAATCCCGGGAATGGGATATTTTGCTGTGATCTTATTTTGAGCATTGTTATGCGCGAGTAATATACTTGGTCTAATTTTATCTTGACGTATGATAAACGTTGCTTGTTTTATGTTAACCGTAAATTTTCCATTTTCTGATGAAAATCCCCACAATACTCGCTTAAGAAATAATTAAAATCGTGGTATAAATGATTGGAGATATGTGGAAATCCACTTAATATCCTTCTTAATAACGGTTGTATTCCCAAATGAAAATTCTACGTCAAAATAGTTGGATATTCACTTCAAAATCTAGGAAATGGGTAAATCTTTTTAATAATAGATAGGAATCCACTTGATATCTCTTGCATTTTTTCACACAAATGTAGGTAATGATCCCTTCATACCTATGGATATCCATAAAAAATAGGTAGGATTCCACGTAAAAATCCACTTAAATATATGGAAAATCCCATATGGATCTGAGTAGATTTCCAATTAGGAAATCTACTGACATCCACTCACAAGGGAACTCCCCGAACTGAGAAATTCAAAAAATATCCAAAACTATATGAAATAGTGGTCGTCAATGTAACATTTACGAAATTATTTTTTTTATCGGCAGTAAAGCACTTTATAAAGGCTAAAATCACATTTAAAGTCTAGACTCAAAAAACGTTTTTCTAACATATCTCGACTTCTACTGAATTTATTTCAATAAAAAAAATATTCAAAAGTTTCCAATAAAAAATACAAGAAATTCATAGTAGTTTGAATATTAGGGGTTGCATCCCTTATTTTTTAGAGGGAGAAATTGTGTTTTTTCAAGCATAATTTTATCATCGAAATTCAGAAAATAATGAAAAATGTTATTTTTACTAATTACGCAAACAAATAAATGAGTTACGTATTGCACATTTCTTTTTGACAGGATTCTTAAGTGGGTAAACTACCCCTAACATTGATAAATTAGTTATATTGTTTCAGCCATCAGTTTTCTCTTCTAAATGTATACACATGCGTTCTTGAGGTTGTTGATTACAAATCTGTCGTTAGATTTGGGAAATTCATAATGGTATTTTCTATGTCAGAAAAAATTTCTAGAAATATTTTAAATCTTACGAATGACATAATTAATCATTGAAAACAATTAACAACTAACAAGTTGTAAATATCAGATTAATTCAAGTTTATGTGTAATTCATAATTACTTTCTATACTAGCTTACCTAAATTTTAATATTAACTTTTAGGGATATCAGGTACGATTTAATAAAAATTTTATCACTTCATTATTCAATAACCAAAGGATATAGTGCCGGGAAACAGGAGAATCAAGATTATTTTATTTGAAAAGATTATCAAATGTACATATTCATATTACATGAATGAGTAGTCTAAAAATATATTCAAATAATTGTGTTTGTATGTAATCAAAAGTTCATTGATTATATGTTTCACAGAAATGGTATTCATGGAAAAAATGTTGAAGACCGAGCGACTTTTTACACCATGCACATGTGATAATTGCTCTTTTGCCACAAATGTCGGATCTAACAAAATTAGAATTAAAGCAAAACTTTTTTGGATTTTTAACTTTCATCGGTCGTTCATCAGTTTAACCTGCAGCGAATCAAGCATATTTAAGTAATTTTTGAACCTTAGACTTGATAACTCATTATGCACTAATGAGTGCATTATTATTATATTGTTTCTTTCATGCAAGTTAAGATCTTCATTGCTTAGAAATATTACATCTGAAGACGTTCGAACAAAGTTATTCCAGATTGGGAGACCGTAAAAATTAAGTGATTGAAGTTCACGTGTCGTTGATTTTGGAATTTGTAGGAGCATTAATGTTTTATGCTTTGGTTTAACTTTATAAATGGTATCTTGGCACTGACCTCTCCATGAATCAAGCAGTAGATTATGTGTTATGGTAGTGTATGGAAAATATACATCTTTTGCCTAAGCTTCAATATGTTCTTCAGTCAATTTACCTGATTTCGATGTCATGACGTAAAAATTTTTTGCTTTGAAGAAATTTCTTTCAACTGTTGGTCCAAACCCTCCCTTTGATTCTTGTAGAACTAAAAACACTGGTGAGAGAAGTTCGCCCTCAGCAGATAAAGGTTGAATTGTGTAAGAATGGGTTGTGGAATGTACCGACTGAATTATAAATTCTACATTTTTATCTTCTTTAGTATTGAGAGTTCGACCATTGTGTATTTCGTATTTAAAACCACTTTGGTCAGAGTTATAAACACGTTTTTCACCATATTTTTTTATTGCATTTTTACTTTATTGCGAAATTCTTGCTTTTGTTCTAAACGTTCTTCCGAATCGTCTATTGATGTTTTAGAAATAACTGTCGTTACTTTTCGCGAAACGATGTTATATCGATGTTTAAATTCATTTAGCTGCTTTAAATGCATTTAGGTGCTGTACAGAAGCTTTAAATTTTTCGAAGTTTATCTCGAATGTTTTTTCTTTTGCCATACGCCTTATATCAATATCATGAATAGGTATTCTCTTCGATCTGGCGACGTTAAATTTTTGCAAAACGTGTTCCTCAATTTGTTTCAATTTGTCAATCCTACTTCCTCTCGTTTGCACTTGATGTCTCCACCTATACAGTTGACTTTCTGCTTTTAACTTTTTGAATTGATTTTGAATTGTTGTAAATTTTTTCTTGTTTTTGCCACCTAACCAATACTCTACAGCTTTCCATTTGTAGTCATGACTAATAAACTCTGGTTTGCTGCTGCATTGATTTTGATCGTTAGTTTCGGATGTTACCATATCTTCCACATTGCTATCTTCGCGTAAATCATCTGCAGGGATATCATCATAGGGTTCGTAGGTATCATCGTAATATATTGATTCTTCAGTTTCTTCGTAAATATTTTGATGATCCATACTAGATACTATAATATTATATACTATAATAGCGACATTTCTTTCAGCGTCATTTGCGGGTAATC
Organism: Torymus tubicola; assembly: GCA_035583055.1. Lineage (NCBI taxonomy): Eukaryota > Metazoa > Arthropoda > Insecta > Hymenoptera > Torymidae > Torymus > Torymus tubicola. The sequence continues at coordinate 10,607 of JAWWEQ010048491.1, read as the reverse complement.
TTTTTTCTTGATCTTGGAACATACTGTTTAAAATAAATAGAACATTCATCGCATTCACCAAATTCATTTTTTTGGAAAATCTTTTTTTTCTTTCTTTCTGCGAAGCTGCAAAAATTTTAGTTATTTATAGAGTTTTTGAAATCCATAACAATATAGAAATTTATTAATAGAAGGCAAAGTAAGTGTAAAATATATTCGATCACCTACAATTTTCAGTAAAAACATTCTATTTCATTTTTTTTAACAATAAGAGTATGGCAATTAGGTTTTGCTTGTTAGTCTGGTAGTAATTTGTAGTATGTTATCAACAAGTTATACTATTTTATTAGCATTAGATATTTGCAACACATTATTAAAAATGAAGCATTATTTTTGTTCCATAGATAAGAATACTTTTTACTTTTTTAAATGAAAAATTTTGAAATTCATTCGACAAAGGATTAAATAACTAGTCATATGTCATAATTAAGGGTGATATTAATTATAAAAATATAATGTTTAGATAACTTATACCAGAATTTAATTTTTACTATTATAAAAAAAGAGAAATAGCACCAACGTAACAAAATGAATAATTTTCATGCTATGCAGAATATGTCTTTTACAAAAGTTACCACTGAATTGAACTTTCAAATAACTTTGATCTTTGATTCCAAATGTATTCATTATATTTTGACTAGTTTCATATTTTTTAATCCTGTATTTTATATGAATTTTCTAATCATATATCTATAAATTCATTCAATTAGAAATATTTTGATGAATTGGGTCAAAGAAAAACATTTTCTTCTATATATTTTGTCGCGAATATTGTTGTAATTTTCACCTTATAAATCATATAGAAATCCATACTATCGTAATAAAATATGTGATACTTACGATAGAAAAGTACGATGCAAGTAATTTTAAACATTTATATTTTTAATTAGTATCAATAAAAATTTTTCGGATAGAATTGTTACGTCCGGAAACGTACACATTTGAACGAGTGAGAATTCATTCGTCTGTTGCTTGTTTTGAGCCTAGATATTTCTACCTACTAGCTCGGGTGAGCTTTCCTAAAAGGAGCGAATTTGAGGGAAATTCTGAAATGGACAAAATATTGGGCGCGGTGATTTTACTTCAATTTTGTAAACGATGTGTATTTGACAAATTTAAATTATGCTAATGGAATGGACGTCAGCTGACCCTGACCTTATTGGACATAAAAGAAATATGTTTATTTACACGAATTTACTGGGTTTGATTTGGTAATAGTTTTTAATTACCGGAACGGGCGTCAGCTGGTATGGCCTGACCCTGACCTTATTGGACATAAAAGAAAATTGTTTATTTACACGTATTTACTGGGTTTGATTTGGTAATAGTTTTTAATTACTGGAACGGGCGTCAGCTGGTATGGCCTGACCCTGAACGTGGCAACTGTTACGTGAGAGGTTAGATTAACCTCGACGTAACTGCAAATAAAAATTCGGCTGCCGCCCTAGGACATCTGTCATTTCTTTGCCCGAGGTCCTTCAGTTCTTTCTTCTTTCTTCCTTCCTCCCTCGTGATGTCAAGAGAGACTTCGGCTGGGGAAAGGGTTTAACGATGTTAGTAAGGTTAATAGGGAATCAGATAATAGGGACCTATATCTCGATGGGTCGTACACTCCGATCTTCAATAGGTTTGGCGATGCATGCTACAATGCTTCCCCCCAACTGCTCGGAGGAAACTCGGGCTATAGTTAATTAAGATCAATTTATAGTTATATTAGAAATATTTATTAGTAAATAACTTAAATAATATATAATATAATGTTATTTAACAAAGGCAGTAACAAGACAATAACGAACCAATAATACTAATGGTAATTATTATTAGTAATAATTTAATAATTCGCGTGATTGTAATAAATAATAATATATAATAATCAATAATAAATAAATCGCACTAATACTTATTACTCCTGCGGTTGAATCATATGATAATAATATAATAATAAGAATAATAATAACTGAGAGAGTAAAAACAAAAGGAATGGGGCGCGCGCTAGCTGCGAAACCTCGATCCACTACCTCCCGGCTAGACTCGCGAAAATGCTATCCGACAAATAGCGAAACCAACGAAACTAGTATACGACACGGTAAATTAAACACGACCAAAATTATCTTACCTTAAGTCGATGAACGTTCCTTGGTTTATAATAATAGTGATATAGATATATAGATAGTAGGATAACAATCAATCAAATTCCGTCCCTTTAACAATTAATTCCTGTTTTGCTCCCCAGGATCCCCTGGATGTGAGTAGATTTCCAGCTAGGAAATCCACTGGAATCTATACTCAGAATCCACTCCGATCCAGATGGATTTCCCATACGGGAATCCAGCTGGATTTCCTAGTTGGATATTTTTGACTGGGTCTTTATTGGTGATAATTCGACAAGACTTGGGGATATACATATTATTATTATGGCTATATATTCGTTGTATATAATAAGTTGTGTATTCCGCTATACATTTATATATATATATATATATATATATATATTATACGTTTTATATTCTGCTGTATGTTCGATTGTATATTCCGCTGTATATTTGATGGCCGATATTAAACTTTATAATGATAACTATTAATAACTTTCGCTAATTTAACTATTTATAACTGCCGCTTTTAATTGATTAACGCTGAACTACATTGATCTCTTTAATTACAAGAATCACTCTGAGGTGGCAGACGAACCCTCGCGGTGAGGATACCTCGGGTGCGCGAAAATTCGTCCCCACCACAGCCATTAGCCATTTCTCTCGCTCTCATGCCGTACATGGTTCTTAATAAGGCAGAGAACGCGAGAGGTGCAACGTGCATCGCCTCACGGCCGCTGCGCTACTTCAAGGCCGTCACCTCGCGAACGCAGCGGATTCCAGATATCACGTGATTTGAGTTTCAACACTCCTCGCGCAGTACCTGGCTAATGGTTAATGCAGAAATTGCTATATTCATACTTAATTCTGATTTAACTTTAATTTATTATAAAATTCTTAAAACCGAAATAAGCGTAACCTAACAGAAATAAAAAGGACTATTACTTTTTGTGGTGCAACAATTTTTCGGTGAATAAAAAAAAACACTCTGCGGCATGTGTTGAATTTAATAAATAGCAAAAAGGTGGTTGCGAAATATAGAAAATTTTTACTTACTTATTTCCTTTTGATTCCTTGATCCTCTTCTTGGGTTGGTAGATGTGTGTGTGGTTTTTTCTTTATTAAATAATTTGAACTCGGACAAATTTATTATTTTGTTTTCACTTACTTTTATTTCACACTTTGGTTCACAATAGTAAAAAAAACACTTCGCGGCGAAGTTTGAATTTAGTAGTAGAAACATATGAACGAAGTTGAGAAAAATAGAAAAAAATGAAACAATACTCTTGAAGCAAAGTCTGATAGAAAAAACCACTCGTTTACAGCGAAGTCCGACGAGTACCCTTCCTGCTGAGTGACTGAGGAGACGCTGCTCTGCGGCTCCTTTTGGTAATGTTGCTTCTCCTCCGAAAAACTGCAGTATCGAATAAGCAGCCGTAGTGTTTTCCGAGATTGGAAAAACTCGTAACCATAAGGTCCAGGCATAAGGGAGAACCAATGAAGAGAAATCCAAGTCTCCTCCCTTGTTTCGTGAGACGATGGTGGTGTTAAGGCACTCTGTTTACGCACGGAGAGCGGGCGCTTATCCCTTCTCTGGGGTGATTTTCGTCGGCTTAAATTTTCGAGTATGATGGAAAAAAGATGTTTCCCTCTCTTTTCTTTTTTATGATAAAGATATTAAATGTATTAAATTGCGAATTATTAAGTATTTAAATGTAAAGGTTTTACATGAATTTGAATGAAAGTTCTAGCATTATTAGAACGGAAGTTAGGGGTAATAAAATATAATTATTGCTGCTATATTTATAATTATTAATGTAATTAATATTTTGATCATGGAAAAATAATCAATTGATTTTTAAAAGTAGACCTTACATTTAAATATTTATTACAATTTTTGCTTTAGTAATATTTATTTATATTAATTGTAAGAAAAACGCATGAATCTATTATTTTTAACACTAAACTTAAAATTATGGTTATTGTTTATGCAGTAAAATCTAGATTAAACATCTTAATTTGTAAAGGAAACAATCTTACAAAATATTGATTGTTATAAAATATATGTATAAAGTAAAAGAGAAACTACAACATCATTTAATTATTAAAATATTTTTTTGAAAAGACCATATTAAATGTATAAAATTAAGTATAAAAGAAATAAACATGAGATATTTAATATGTTTAGATGTTTGAAATATGTAAATCCAGTTTGTGGATACTAAATATTATTTCAAATAAATGATGTTTTAATTTCTATAACATAATAAATTGGGATAGCTTAAAATTAACGCAACATTGTATCTCTTATTTTATAAATTTATAAAAGGAAATCGCAATAATATATAATATTATTATTTTACAAAACTAGTCAAGTAATGCAATAAAAAAATAGTCAATTTGCAAACAATAAATTCTATAATTTATTCAATGAGTTTGGGTATAATTGCGGTGCATGAAGGACGTGTGAGGAAATCTAAACAGAAAAACCTGCGGTTCGAACCAAGCAGATTTCATCGGCAGCTTTTCCCTTTCCACAGCTATTGAAATATATAAGAAGTAGCTTTGGGCCCATTTAAGAAATTTTCCAATTTAAATTGTACAACTAAAACCCAAATGATTAAATTTTTTCTTATTTCCTTAAACTCGTCATTAAGAAACACATTCTACATATAAAATGAAATTTTTTATGTATAATAATGTTAATAATGTAATACACCTTATTTGAAATTAATCATTACAGAATTTCTTCCCTTTCATAACCCCATCTATTCAATAGTACCTCTCTACAAATTGAAATAATGTTTTTGATGAAGAAAAAGTAGTGTGTTTAAATGAAAAATAAAAATAATGTTATTAATATAAAACTTTTTACGAAAGTATAAAATTAGGCAAATATAGACGTTTTTTCTGTATAATCAATTCTCATTTCATCCTCGTCTTTTTCTCTAGATCACGGCAGCTGGCTTTCTCGTTCTCTCTCCTCTCTTCTAACCTCATCTATTCAATAAAATCTATTCAAATTGAAATAATTTTTTTCATGAATATATAAAAAATAGTATGTCGTTGAAAATATTATAAAAACTTCCGATATGTTTTTACGTACTTTTACCCTTAAAAAGTTGTGAAATCTCACAAAAAAAGTTTTTTAAATTATTAAAAATAATAATATTATTAATATAAAACTTTCTACGAAAGTATAAAATAAGGCAAATATAGACGTTTTTTCTGTATAATCTATGTATATAAGCTATAATTACATACATTCAAATGGATCAGTGCAAATATAATAAATGAAAATTGTGAAATCAATTATCGACCAATCAAGTAATGCAAACTACTCTCCAAAAAAACTGTATGACTGTTCTGCAAAATGTATTTAAATGTGTTTATTCTTCTATATAAATCAAACACAAGAAAGTACTGAAATCAGTTTATTGTAGTCAAGTATTCAATCAATTTATTTGGCTGACGTAATACAATTTTTCGTACTTTGCGTGTAAAATTATATGTTACGTCCATATTATAACTTTTAAAATTTTAAGCCAGCGGGTATAAAGTCACGTCTAAGAGGTGTATAGATCACCTACTCCCATACATACTTGGCAGGCCGGACGGTTTGCAGTTCAAGCTGTAAACATGGTCATTTTCATATAAAATGTATACAAATCGGTCGCTTCTATGTATATGAGCACATCCACCGAATTTTCAATTTTGAGCATGAAAAAACAGTTTCTAAATTTTTCTAAGGTACACCTAAAGCACTTTTACTTCATTACTATAGGTGAAAAGAACATGAAAATAAAAGAGTTACTCATTTTTTGTCATAGCTATTTTTTAGAATCCAAAATTCCTAGGTTTTAGAGAAATGTTCTCGCGTGACCTTATAATTTCGGCACTGTAACGTTTTAATATTTGGATAGTATCTTCATAAATGTTCAAATCTATAGTTCACATCAATTAATTGATATGGGTACTTGATTACAGTAAACTGATCTCAGTACTTTCTTGTGTTTGATTTATGTAGAAGAATGAACAAATTTGAATACATTTTGCAGAACAGTCATACAGTTGTTTTGGGGAGTAGTTTGCATTACTTGACGATCGATAATTGATTTCACAACTTCCATTTGTTTGATTTACACTGATAAATTTGAATGTATACAGTTATAGCCTTATTTTATACTTTCGTAGAAAGTTTTATATTAACAATTTTATTGGTTTTAATACTTTTAAAAATTTTTTTTTAGTTAGATTATACAACTTTTTGAGGGTAAAAGTACGTAAACGCATATAGAAAGTTTTTATAATATTTTTAAGAACATACTATTTTTTGTCTATTCATGAAAAAAATTATTTCAATTTGAAGAGAGGTGTATTTTAATTACGGCGAATCCACATTACTTGCTGTGCACCCTTTTGGATTAATGTGGCACTGTTTAGCTGTAATAGTGGCTGCATACGGGCCATGAACTTTCTGTGTGCGCATACGTGTGCGCTGTGCACATGAGTGTTGTGTCGTGTACTCATGTGCCGCGTGCAGTGTGAGTTGAAAAAAAATCTGGTCATCTATCATCTATGTGACTGGTACCACTGTTTGACATCTATAGTCTGTACAGTAAGAACGTAGGTCTCTTCCGATCTATCCTGTGGTAATAAGTCCGTAATTAGACTCAATAATGCATCATCAAACTTTTTTAATTTTTGATAATTCATAAGGTAAACTTTGAAATAAAGCTGACGAATGTTTTGAAAAAATCATTAAGCGATCGTGATATCAGAGAGAATCCCCACGATCACCTTTCTCCTGCTCCTTACGCCGTACCCCTATCCCGTCGGGCCTTCCTATAGGGTTCACCATCTTGAATATTCTATGCTCATCGGAGATTTTGATAATGAACGAGAGAAACGATGAGCATAGTATAGTCAAGATGGTGAATCCTATAGGAAGGCTCAATGGGGTAGGGGTACGGGGTAAGGAATAGGGGAAGAGTGATCGTGTGGATTCTCCCTCAGTTCTAAAGGTCTCAGGGAGAATAGTTAGAGTTCAAATTTGAGATCTAACGGTACTCTATAAATATCTATTATCGTAAAAGTCGAATTTCATGTAAGACAATGTAAAAAAGAAGTTGAAGCATAACATCACATACTCCCGAAACAGAGTAAACAAAAATGAAAAACAAGAAATTTTAATGGATCGTAGATTTTTTCATGACGATAAATTTAAGGTCGAAAATACATATATCTTTTTATATATGTTGTCAAGAATACCTTTGCAAAATTTCAGCGAAACAACGATAGCGAATTTTTTTACAGTCATTTGAAATGAGTAAAAAAAAAGCGATTTTTGCAAAGATAGTAAAATTTAACATGATGCTCCTCCGCCAATTTCTGAAATTTTGAAAATTCATAAAAACAATTTTTTCATTTTAGCATTACAAAAAAATCTTTTTTGGAACGATAGAAAATATTGAAAATTGAAACTCCTACGTAGCTTTCAAAAGGAGCAAAAATGAAAAAAAGAGATTTACAGTTTGAGGTTATGTGTGAGCTCAATAATTGCGTAATTAAATTTGTATTCAAAGGAATCGAAAGACAATTCAAAGACGAAGAAAACCATTTTTGTACAGCATGAAAATATTAAAAACTCGAGAATTGGTATGGTTTCAAAATTGACACAAAATAGCTCAAAAATAGCCCATTATCCGACTTTTAAATGGCAAAATTTCGTCTTTTAGGACAATCAAAGAGCTGAAATTTGACATTACTTTTTTTACTAGTACTTTAACACACTTAAAAATCAGGAAAATCCATGACACCCCGCCCCCCCTCGCACACTTTTTAAAAAAGTATTGGAACATCCCATGTATGTAAAAAAGGAAACTTTCGTAGCTCTTACGGGTTTTCGTTGTTAACAAAAACGTCAACATGGGAAAATAAAAAAAGCGAGTTCTGTATGTCCAACGATTGCGTAAGAAAAATTGACTTGCTTTAAGCACTAAATTTCCGAGATATTTCAGGTTAACTTTTTTTGACCTATTTTTTCAAATCGTAATTTCTCCAGAATGATTTTATATATCTGAATCGAATGAGTAGCATTCAAAAGAGAATTAATATAGCTTAATTTCAGAAAAATATTTTTGTTTTAAAGATTTGATATTAAAAGCGAAGATGAGTTGGCATAATTAGAGGAGGTGAAAATAAAAAGAAATACACTAATCATCATAACCATTATCTCAATGGCAAGTAGCACATTTTAGCTAGACGGGACTCTAAAAAACTGGTGTATTGGATAACCAAGGAAGAAACAGAGACAGTCAAAATTCTCTGAGAACTTTGAAAGACAAATAATTATGCTGGACTGTTTAAATGAGCTGAATAAGGTGCTGATCCACCTTATAAGTCCGAAGTAAGGTACTTTTACTACCACATACCAAATCATTGTCAGATGCGTACAAGATGTATGCTAAAATTTAAATAAAAATGAAATAAGAGCAAAATGTGTTTATTTATTTATTTATTTAACAATCGTGCATATGAATTGGGGACAAATGTTACTTCGGAAATAACTTTAAGGGCAACGCGAGGTTATACAAAGAAATTGCCGATGTCAAAACTCATCCGGAACCCAACCCTTTCATATAGGGGATGAACGGGGTGCGAGAACGAATAAAAAATTTCGACAATCGCGCAAATGAATTGCTGGAAACGAGAGTGAGATTAGAGAATAAATGTATGACCTTTTTCCCATCTCCGGCGAAAAATAAGAATTAATTTTACGATAGTTGTGTTAAGAAAACGTGCGTTTGTCGCCATTGCTTCGCTCGGGCAATAATAGAGCCACACAAACACAAATTTTTCTGACCTGAAGAGGAAATCTTCATATTCTATAGTATTTTAACCTGTTGAATTCAAACTTGGCTTCTGTTTGACCCCATCACGTCAGGGTCCAGATCATTTCAAGGTTAAATTGACAAAAAACCGTCCAAGCGGAAAAAGTGCTGTATCTATATATTTTCGGGGTCGCTGAATTCGAATCCGATATTTGTTTGACTCTATTAACTCAGGGGCGGGGTCATTTCAAGGTCAAATTAAGTAATCGCTGAAAAAATAAGTTGAGAAAAGTAACATTCATAAACGTCAGTCTATTTAATTTACTATGCATGATGAGCATTTCTCGCTCCATAAGTCTATTGTCATGATTGAACGTCTACATTCAATGGAGACTGTGACCGTCGACATTAGCATAACCCGATGTACACCACGAGGAGGTTGCGTGAGCGGATTTTGTACATCATGTAGCCCTGATAAGGGCTGATATTTTTATGGAAGAATAACTGTTTTAAAATTATATAACAAATATTACACGTTTTCCTTTTTGCTGCTATAACGTGTTCTCTTTTCCTCAAAAGACCTGTGCAAAGGATTTTTTTTGCGCTTCTTACCTTTCAAATCAAGTTTCGATGACTTTAATGTCTTGCTGAAAACGTTCACGCTGCTCTTCACTGAAGTGTCCAAGATTCTCTGGAAATTTATCAAGATGTGAATGTAGAAAATGCAATTTTAAATTCATTGAGCATCCCAATTTTTGAAAATTCTTCAACATTCCTGAAACAATTTCCTTATACTGTGGGGTTTTTCTGTTTCCCAAAAAGTTTTCTGCAACTGCTTAGAAACTAAGCCAAGCTGTTCTTTCTACTTCATTCATTGTACTAATGAAAATTGTATCGTTAAACATAGTTCGAATTTGCGGTCAATCAAATACTTCTTCTTTTATTCAAGCATCGGAAATCTTGGGAAATTTTTTGCGTAAATTCTAAAAACATTGACCGGTTTTATCCAGAGCTTTAAGGGGGTCTTACACCTATCCCAGTTTCTTTAATAAATGACCTGAAAAAACAATTTAAAATATTAATACATAAAAAATACATATAAATATTATAAATATAACTAATTATTGTTAAAAAAAATGAAAACCAGATCTCTAAGCCCATTTTAATAAGAGCTATGATTTTTTAAAAAAATGAAGTTTGGAGTAGACTTTCTCAGGCACGACTTGATGAATTTTGATGGGGTAAAGCTTAAAATACTTTTTTTACATTCAACTCTGCGCCAAAGCTCCAGTTTTTGGAAATTTTGTCTTTAAGTATTTTTTGAATTCAAGAAACCACTTTTTTTGTTAATTCTTTGAGTTTTTATGGTTTTTTCATTAAAAAAATACTTAGAGACAAAATTTCCAAAAACTGTAGCTTTGACGCAGAGTTGAATGTAAAGCAAGTATTTTAAGCTTTACCCGATCAAAATCCATCCAGTTGTGCCTAAGAAAGTCTATGCCAAAGTTTTAAAAATGATGTTTTGAGTAAATAGCCTTTGATCTTCATGTTAAAAAAATATCTAAAACGAATGATTTTCATCTCCCCAATTTTTTCTCTATCCTGAAACATATAAAGTACATATAGTTAATAAATATATTATGCA
>JAWWEQ010048490.1:0-16004 GCA_035583055.1 Torymus tubicola | reverse complement strand
CTTCACCAGAGAAAAAGGTAATAACAGCATATCATATTAATTAACAACTTGAATAAAAGTATCTTCCCCCAAATCCAAGACTTAACACTCAAATAAAAAACACCAATTTACACTATTCTCGGACTTTTTTTAATATTAATTATTACTCTATGTTGTTAGATTTATTAATAGCGATAAATATTTTCTTGAGACGGCCTTTCTCTCTCTCCTGGTGCAGCTCTCGGCTCCGTCGGTGCCAGTCCTGAAAAGAATTAGACAGAACGATCTGGAATAAAAGAAATCACACTTCTCGAATTAAATCCTCGAAGCAACACTCGTAACCTGTAAGAAAAACCCCTCACCACGACCTTCACTAACACCTTCTCGACGTTACTTACTTCAATAATATAACTGACTCTCACGATCTCTTAACTACCGACTACAGTTCATTCGTTTTTATATCTCTCTCCTTATTTGATCACTACTCACACTTTGCTCTAAGAATTTATTATAACAGTACTGCTATCTGAGATAAAACTGCACCTCGACCCTTACGTACCTTAGCAGAATACCTCGCACCCATCCCAATCGCGAGTTTGCTGGCATTGCCTAATTGGTTTTGCCCCCGCCAACTATTATATAGCATGACTTGCTCCTTATTAGAGCGTCTCTTAATTATCCCCTAACTATGCCGCTGGTCCCTCAGGAATTACGGCATACTATTCATCTACCCGCGTATATGACTATCACGGCCATTTGTTCTATGATAAACTACTCCCTAGCTGATCGTCGCCTAACCGGCTATTACCTAGCTGTACGAACTAGGTCCTGGTTATGAGCGCGCTATACGCACGCACTTATAGTCACTGTAGGCTCCGTTCTCGCCCCACCGCTTCTACTCGACCCCTCTATCGCAATACCCATCAGTTAGGTACGCGCCCCACGTGCCGCGCTCCCTTCCCCGCGCTCTCCTACCGCACGGAGAAAACTGTTCACGCATGTCAACAGTGTTGCTCACAGCCTACGAGTGTGACATCTTTCACCGCCAGGCGGCATGGGGCTCTATAGCGCAGCGCGAGGGGTTTGGTAGATACGCTTTGCAGCCGTGCATTCACAGCCGTAGGAGGTGAACGGTAGACTTGAGTACAACGCCACAGAGCATCAATTTAAACACAGCCGACAGATGTGCGAGCACAGGCACGCGCCAGCACGCACCACCGCCCGGCGGTGAAAGAAGTCACACTCGTGGGCTGTGAAGGCAACACTGTTGACGTGCGTGACCAGTTTTCTCCGTGCGTAAGCCAGCAACCGCGGCATGCTCTGTCGTGGCATGGCCCAGTTTCTGGCTATGTATAAGTGTTCCCGTGCATGCCATCGACGATGTTTACCGTCGGCAGAGTGAGTGTATAGTGTGTGTATATGAGTGTGCCGTACGCTGTGACCTCTTCACAACAGATACTTTAGTTCTTTGGGTTGGGTATTAAACATTTTTAAAGCTACTATATAACTATTCTCATTACTAACAGCCTTATTTATTTTTGGTAATTATATAATCCTATTTCTAGTACTGGAATTACTTTTTTTATAAATTTCTTCTAACTCCTCGTAGTGAAACCTTAGAGCCTCGAGTGTAAAGATTTGATTCACATTTAAGGGTAGAGTACAGTTGAAAAAAAATTGTTAAATAAAATATAAATTGTAATAGACCAACATATTTAACACAAAAAAATATAATTTTCTGACAATTTTGATGGAATTTTATGCATTACATTTATCCCTAAAACTACTATTAAAATAGTATTTAAGTCAAAACACTCCCTACGTCTCAAATTTTTGTGTATCTTCCTGGGATTCTAAGTTCATATTTGTAGTATCGAATACTGAAAATCCTTCAAGAGATAATTAATTTTAAATTAATCTTTTTTTATACAGTCAAAATAAGTATATTTAAAATAAAAACAGTCATATTTTATTAAATTTTCATAACATCTTGAACTAAAACTAAAAAGAACCAAATCAATAAAATCTTTTCAAGAAAAGTTTTTAAATTAGTTCCAGATAATGTACAAGAAAAATCAGTAAGGTGCAGAAAAATTTGAGACGCAGGGAACATTTTGAATATCATACAATTAAGGTATTAGAAAATGCATTTAAAGATAAACATAATTTAAAAGTAAGATTTATCCCAGTTGACAGGTTTGGTATGCTTACTGCCTTTTTATTAACTTAAAAACCTCCTGCCTCATAAAACGAATCTTTTTTTCTGAAGCTGCCCGTATTTTTTCTGAGCAATTACTGCTTCCCTTTGTAATGTCGCTGCTTCTGTCTGCCTGACCTCGCTTATAGTGTCTCGCTGCTCAGCAAATCTGGAAATACTTGGATGAACTTCACCAATTGTCAATGCATGTTTCATCAACTGAGTCTTTATAAGACCACTATTCTATTCAGATACTGCATTAACAATAGCCGTCTCTATCCTTATCCTGGAAACAAATACTTCCTTCGGACACTTTCTCCGAATTGATAATCTGTGGAGCGCTTACAGATAATTTCTGCTGCTTTCACTTCCATGGCCCCTGAAGATCCTGTGAAATTTATTTCACAATCTCGTGAAAAATTGTGCTTTGCTACCCTTTCAATAAATTATTCAGAACTTAGCTGAAATGAAACAGCAGCAATAGAGCAGCTTAAACAAAACTTTGATAACACTTCCTGTGAGAATGGCGATTACGATGTTAATGCCATGCAGTGACTGATAGCCTCTTCTATGCCATGTGTTCTCATACGATACTGCAATATCACAATAACCACTACTTGACTAAGTATTATGTGCTTCATCAACTTGCTCATGAGCAGTTTGAAGAACAATATTCTTGAGAGCACCGGCTTTTTTATGTTGTGCTTTCAACAGCAAATGAAAGGCATTCTTTGATAAACAATCCATATTCGTGCTAGCACAAAGCCACTCTAGGGCAGCAAAACCTAAACCAACAGAATTAATACCATTCAGAATTCTATGGTTCACTAAATGTAAGGAGATCGAGGCTTTGTTTCTGTACGGGGGCTTGAATGACTCTCTCCAGCCACAAAACCATAAGAAATACACTTTAATGTTATTTTTAAAGAGAGCCCAATCACATCAGAAAAATCTGCACAAAGTTTTTGCTCTCCACACTTACTGCACTTAATGTTTTCAAAAATTTTTCTCTGCTGTACTCAACAGGTGGCTGTTCCATAGTTTGTTCCTTACTTGGCAGGGAGTGCTCCACTTATCTTCTGGACTTTTCTCTATTCAAAGTCAGCTGAGCCTTTCTCTTGGAAGGTCGTCCTTTTTCTGAACGGCAACATTTATTAACAAGATGTATTTTTGGAGCTCTTAAAAATAGTAAAAATATTCCAAAACACAGTAAACACAATACACAGATATATAAGCTTTCGTCTGCTTGATTGTTTTCTGTATACTAGGGTATGGGTATGTATAAATCGGACGAAAACAAGTCTTCTACGTGTAAAAAAACTATGTAATATACTGTACAAAACTTTTAGACTTTTTCAAAATATTTTACATGAAAACCATAATTCAAATGTGAATTATGAAAATTTGACTGATTTTTCTAAAACAAACTGGTATTACGCTGTACTCATAAATCGTTAATTTCTTGGGTTGGTAGTATTTAGAGTACACTTTATAGAGTACTAATCGTAAAAATATAAAGGAATTATAAAAAAGCGATAAAGCATCATTGTATTGGAATTTTAGGTTAATACTAAAAATGGTGTGAAAATAAAAAAAAAATTAACAAATACAATTTTCAAAAAATATGAAATAAAATATTATAGTATCAAATTTATGTATGGACATATTTTTTTTTAAAGTTAAATAGTTATAGATTACATTTCTGCAATAAATAAAACGAATTTCTGATTATTTTCGACTGTACTCTACCCTTAAGAAATAATTTGGGAGATAATGGTTTTTACTTATCAATTTCAATATTCTTGTTTATATTTTTTGTATTAGTGCTATGTTATTTTAGTATTCCCCGCCCTATGCGTTAAATCCATAATTTATTAAGCTATTGAAAAGAACATAGTTGTTACCGCTTTTTCTGATTTCCAGAAAGTGAAGCGAGAGGTTGTATGGGAAGGATAAAAACAAGGCGAGTCGAAGGTTGAAAGGTAAAAGAAGTACGAGGGAGCAAATTCAGGATAATAAGTACGCTAAGGTTTACTAAGATAACGTAAATTTATTTACTCCTCACCAGTAATAATTAAAGATAAAAAAAGAAAAATAAAGAATTATAAGGACGGGAAGGCACGAAGGACGAGTGCACGTGGGCGAACGCGAGACGCGCGAAATACCTGGACAACCGGGATCCAATACAAGATCCAATCTCGACGGAGGCTACGATACAAGAGAGCGATAAGCGCTCGCGCATCTAAGAAAACCCCCCTGCGAACGTGAGGGTGTTGCGGGTCTCCCACGGAGTGGGAGTAGACGACATCTCGCGGAGGGCGGCAAGATTTAAAACGACGCGAACAATAGTAGGTACCCGCTGAGCCGCGTTGGGCAGGAGTTTGCGCGAAGCGAACATCATCTTCGGATCGGTAAATTCAACGGGCGCGCCGCCCAGCTTGCGGCGCACCACTTGTTGCTGAGCCCGGAAGGAAAGCGAGAGAGTCGCACGCCAGTCAGGAAGGGCCGCCTAAGTCTGTTCTGCATTGCAGCGCAGTTCGAGTCTCTCGACAGTTACGTCGGGAAGGACTGTGCTCTCCTGGCCAACCGACGTGTACCGCATCGGCTCACGTGTGCCTTTTGCCATTGGCTATTTAACTACCCGGAATAAGGTCTAGAACGTCTCTAACGTTCACTCCGTTACAACTGCTGCCTCTAACGTGTGTATTTCAAGAATTTAGGGAAGGTTTCGTGGAATATAATAAAATAATAAATTTATTCCTCTCAATTTTTTTGTAAGTCAAAAATTTGCATTTTCGCCCCTGCGATAAATTAAATCGAGTTCATCTGAAATTAATTTAAAATTCGTTGATGGCCGAGACTTCTAAATTTTCGGAGCGTACGTGAACATATAATTATTTTTTTTTTACGCTGTCGTATTATTTATTATTTTTTTCTTTTGTTTTTTTCTCTCTCGTCTTACTTGTACCAAAAGTGTAAGTGCGTGTAAACGGTAGACGATTAGTTTAAATAAATCCAATTTGGAGTTGAAAAGGCGAGAGTGTGCGTTACATAACTAGTTGTCAATTTTTATCTTTCTAGCTATTCTAGCCATTTCGCGACATAGCTCGAATTAGTCTGTGTTTCTTTTATTTTTTTTTGTAACAGGCCGAGCACAATTACGATATAACATAGCCAAATTGCAAATGCATTTCAACTTTGGGGTTGCTATTGTTGCCAGCCGCTAATAATTAAGAAACAAAAACAGTAACAACAAATCTGCTATTTTAAGATATACTATATATTATATATATTATATACCGTTACACCGTAACATAAAGGTTAATGTAAATTCCCCCCTACAAACGTAGAGGGCACGGAAGCAATTAGGAAGGCACACACACGCACAGACACATTAAAAGAGAAGAATAATATAGCAATCTCACACATAGTGAAGTCCTAGAATTTTTTTTTCTTTCTTCTTTCCTTGTTTTTTTAAATGTATCTCAAGAACCGAAGCCAAGCGCGCACCTAATTGGTACCCGGGTACTTTTATCGAGACAGTCATCCCTCCAAATTGCATATAAAATCCGGATTTCCGAATATTCCTTACTGTTTGGGAATTATCAACTTTCGAGTTTCACGCAGTTGCCCGCTCGAGGACCTACTCGCGATGCAGCCGTGGCGAGGCAGCACTCCCCGAAGCCTCTGCTAAACAGCTGAGACTGCGAGATGACTCCGCCAGTGTTCAGCTTTGATGAGGTTTAACAAGTGTTTCGCTCTCTCTCTCTCTTTCTCTCTCTCTCCCATTGTCTAATGGGAGAGATACTGATTTCATTAATGTTGTGTGCTCCGGTTTTGGCAAGGAAGAAGGCGGAAGTACGTTTCCATTTACTCTCTCTCTCTCTAATTTGCAACCATCAAGGCCACATCAGCTCCTGGAAATTGCAACTCATCGTTAGAAAACAAAACCACACAGAAGAACTTCACTGGCTCATCTTATCTCCAAACAAGCAACCGGATAAACTCATCGACTGTCTCAATTACCATCATCTTCGAGTGAACTGCAAGGCAACGTAAGAGCAACTCATTTTGCTGACCGTTGGCTGCACACGTGCAAGGTAACCTCAAAAGTGTAAAATGTTAAACTCAAGTGCGCGGAGTCTCTAGTGCTCTGGCTCGGTGGAAATTCTCATGCATGGTTATATAAATAATATTTAATCATGCTAACTCAACCAACCTATACAATTAATTCAATAATAATTAAGTGGAATTAATCTTACTTGGCCAAACTCATTGCTGTTCGGATAAACTCAATTCTCAACAGGTTAGTTGCCCCTTCGCAGGGAACTGATTCTACAAACTCATTTTGTGTATCCGTTTTACTACAACTTAGTCCCATTATTAAATTTAGTTAAAGCTTTGTAATATAAAGACATGCAATTCCATATACATGTAATTTTAAATACTGTTTGCGACAACCTTTTGTAATATTAAATCAATTAATATGTTTATAGTTTAATTATGAATCACAATACATTGTACAGTTTTATATTTCACATTGTGTTCTACTTAAGTTATTTTCAAAACCCACTCACAGCATGTTCCTCGCAATTAACAATGAAATTCTCAAACATTGTGGTCCTTCGAGACAGATTATACATGCTGTGCTGTGGTAGTGAGCCAGTGAATATTTTCTAATTATGTGTGGTTCTCAACAGTGATCATCATATCAACTCCAACCAAGGACCAGGGCAACAAGGAGACTGGCGATACACCAACTGACACACTCAATCCAGACACTCAACAAGACAAGAATGATCAGGGTGACTTATCATCTGGCAGCCGGTCTCAACTCAACTTAAAGCTGTCTAAGCTATCATCGGCTTTAACCATCACTGATGGCTCTTAAAAGAAGACTCGCTTAACATCACCCTCCAATGTACTTGCTGCATTTTTTGTGAAGGTGTCATCCCAGTACAATCGATTACACAATTTGGAAAGGTTCTACTCACTGATGTCGGAGCAAAAGGTGGAGTGACATCAAATGTACTTGAGGCATGGAGGAGTGATGCCAGTGAAATATATGCAACCTACAAACTCGACCACTCTGGACTTGAAGCCAGCTGTCCCGCATCATTTGTGTCGAACGAGTACTTCCAAAGGGAATTCCATGACAAGGTCCATCGCATGTACTATGCGATCAATTTATCATTAGAAAAGTTGGAACAAGAGTTACAGCAACACGTCGGACTCACTCACACACAACCACGTCAAACTCAAGAGTTTCAAGGCAGTAACCTTCCGGAGATCAAGTTACCCACATTCACCGGTGACTACTCAGAGTGCCCAACCTTCAAGGAATTATTTACTGGGATGATCCTCAAACGCACTGGCTTAACAGATGTGGCAAAACTCCATTATCTGTGGAGCTCACTAACCGGCCTACCTCTCCAACTCATCGAAGGTTTCTCGCTGACAGGTGACTCATCGGCACCCTCATGGAACACATTAATAACCAGATTTGAAAATAAAAGGTGTTTACTCAACAAGCAACTGGACCAACTCAACGACCTGTCACCTTCATCGAAAAACCCGGCTTCTCTCAACAAGTTAATTACGAACGTATCCAAATTAAGGAAATCACTCAATCTTCTAGTAGATCCAGTGATTCTAGGTGATAGTATATTGACACAGAAGGTAACTAAACTGTTGAAGCGGTCAACAAGAGAAGCTTGGGAAACTTCTCTCCGGGACTCGACTCAAATGCCAACGTTTGATCAACTTGAGGAGTTCCTAGTAGCTAGAGTGAGGGCGTTAGAACTCGCCTCTGACAATCTTGTACCACCATCACAGCGGGCAACACCATCTACTAGTCAGCGTTGATCGAAGGCTCATTTATCATCAAGTCCGCAGCCTCCTCCTTCCAAGCCATCCTCTACTACCAAGGTGATACATTCAACATGGATCTCTCAACACCCGTGCACTTATTGCAGTGAGCTGCATTTCATCGTTGCATGTCCCAGCTTCAAACGCCTCACTGAGCAGCAACGATGCAAGTTTGTAGAAGAGAAACAGCTATGCTACAATTGCCTTGGTTTACACTCTGCGAAACACTGCAAGTCTCAATTCAGGTGTAAGACTTGCAATGGGAATCGTCACACGATGATCCATGTGCCACGGGAAGCAGCAAGCAAAACTCAAGGCACATCAGTCAACCGCTCCACTCAAAACTAGAACAACGGCGAAATCATCTCACCTCATGGTAAAACTCAACGGCTAAACTCATCACCTCCTACAACACTACTTGCAACTGCATTGGCATGGTATGACTCATCGGTAAATTCTCACAAACTCAGAATTCTCATCGACTCAGGATCAGAAATCTCATTTATTTCCAAAGACACGGTTGAATTACTTAAACTTAAACGGCAACACTCATATATACCGATCCATGGAATTGGAGGCACGCACTCAACTCACACACTCGGAAAAGTTCAACTAGATTTACGGTCCATTCACAAAAATTTGAAAGTTAGGATCACTGCTCAGTCTCCTACAAAGTGTCAAAGGGAGCAGTTGTGTTTACATTTGCTCCTCGAGACATGAAATTATATACATATAATATGAAGTGATTTCTAGTTGTCTAATTGTCTAACCGTAACTTGGATTTGAAAATTATTAAACAAATTAAGTACAACATAAAATAGTAGAAAAAATCTAGTGCTTTGTGTCAATTAATAACCAATAAAACAGGTCAATATGACCTCTAAAATTAAAGAAATTGTAACATCAGGTACAGATTGGAGAATCGCTACTAACAAAAAAAAGACTACATACAAGATTATTGGCTAAATACAAAAGAAACAGTCATAAACACAGAAAATTACGCTAATAAATTTAACGTGTTATCAGATTATGCAGAGAGCAGAGTGACGAAAATCAACAAACAACATTGGTGCCGTTAAAATCGCCACCAATTTTTGTTAATGGTGTAGAAGATATTAAGCCCCTCAAAGAATTGCTAAACAAAATAGCTGAAAATAATTATTCAATAAAACTAGTTAGTCAAGATAAAGTGAAAATTCAACCAACTTCCACGGAAAAATATCTACCAATAGTCGAAGAATTAAAAAAGAGAAACACTCATTTCCGTACATATCAGCGTAAAGAAGATAAAGGTTTCAAAGCTATACTTAAAAGCATGCATCCTTCTGTGGACATTAATGATCTAAAAACAGAAATTGAAATGTTCAATCAAAAGGTAATTAAGTAATATTAGAAACAGAATCACGAAAACAACACTGCCCCTTTTCTATATAGAAATAGAAATAAAAAACAATAATAAAGAAATGTACAACATAACTAAACTCTTAAATACAGTCGTTTCATTCGAGCCTCCACGAAAGAAAAAACCCCAATGTTTAAACTGTCAAGAATTTGGCCACGCGAAAAATTACTGCTTTAAAATTCCAATCATGGAAAAAATTAAAGAGGTAGTCTGTGCAAATTGCAGTGGAAATCACCCGGCTAGGTACAGGTGTTGCACTACTCGTAAACAATTGCAACAGAAATTATTTCCTAGACTAAGAGAGAAGACACTTGTAAGTCAAACTGCAAACATTCCAAAAAGTTCAAATAGTTCACTCATAAACAATATAGTAAATACAAATCTAACGTATGCACAAGCAGTTAAAAATCAAGATGAAAACAAATTTACAGCAGAACCTAATCAAAATAATAAACAAACGATTACAGAATCATCACACAACGAAAACGTAAACAACAACAAACTACAGCATATGATTGAGCAACTTTTGTCAAGGATGGACACTATGCTAAATCTATTAACTACACTTATAAACAAAATAGCAAAATGAGTGAAAAATTGAAGATATCAATTTGGAATGCAAATGGTCTAGCTCAAAGAAGTCTAGAGTTGAAAACTTTTTTAACTCAACATGATATTGATGTCATGTTAATTTCAGAAACTCATTTTACGAGTAAAAGCTATTTAAAAATACCAAATTATGAAATATACCATACCAATCATCCAGAAAACAATGCTCACGGAGGTTCAGCTGTAATTGTTAAAAACACAATAAAACACTACGAGAACATAAGCCACAAAGAAGACTATCTCCAAGCCACTGTAGAAGATTACTGTACATTACATTACTGTAGAAGATCGAACTGGAGCGATCACACTATCAGCATTATATTGTCCACCTAATCATATTATCAAAGAAGAAGTTTTCTCAAATTTTTTTCAATCTTTTCGACACCGATTTGTAGCCGGTGGCGACTTTAATGCAAAACACCCTCGGTGTGGGTTAAGATTACCTACCCCGACTCCCAGAGGGAAGCAACTGTATGAAGCAATGAAAAAAAAATCACTGTATCCCAATAACTACAGGTGAACCAACCTACTGGCCTGCAGATAAAAACAAGATTCCTGATTTAATTGATTTTGCGATAGTAAAAGGTATTAACAGCTCATATTTCACAGCAAAAACTTGTTTAGATCTATCATCTGATCACTCGCCAATCTTAATTAGTCTTCACTCACAAATAGTCACAAATGCAACTTGCAATAAAGTAATTAATTGGAAGAATTTCCGAAAATACATAGAAAATCATTTATTCTGCAGTATTCCTCTTAAAAGTGCTAGCGATATAGAAAATGGTATCGAACTTCTCAACTCAACTATCCACGAAGCAATTGCTCGAGTAGAATCCTACAAAAAATTGAAGAAAAAAGAAAACTAAGAAAAATCTGGCAGCAAACAAGATCTACTTCGGATAAAACTAAACTCAATAAAGCCACAAAAGAAATCAAGGACATTCTAAAATAAGAGAAAGTAATTATATTCAAAACTACTTGCAAAATCTTACACCAACTGATGCACGAGACTATTCATTATGGAAAGCTACAAGATGCATCAAAAATCTAAAAAATTTTATACCTCCTATCAGACAGTCTTGCGGAAATTGGGCAAGAACAGACGCAGAAAAAGCCAATACCTTTGCAAATCATCTATGCACAGTCTTCGAACCAAACGTTACAGAGATTACAGAAATAGAGGAAAAACAGCTTCTTAGTACGTTTCATCAGCCTATCGAAGAAAATTCACCAATTAAATCAGTTCAAATAAAGGAAGTATTTAATATAATTAAAAATATTAAAAATAAAGAAGCTCCTGGTTATCATAACGTAACGGGTAAAATCATCAAACAGCTTCCTCCTATTGCAATAACAGATACATAACAATATTAATAAATGCCTGTTTCCGTTTGTGTTACTTTCCTTCTCAATGGAAGTCGGCTCAAATAATCTTAATTCCTAAACCAGGCAAAAACATAGGGCTTGTAATCTCGTACATACCTATAAGTCTCTTGACAGTTATTTAAAAAATTTATGAAAAAGTAATACTTGCCAAATTAAATCCCATAATAAAATCTAGAAAACTAATTCCGGCACACCAATTCGGTTTCAAAAATCAACACTCAACGATAGAGCAAGTAAATAGAATTGCTGTTGAAATTAGAAGAGCAATGGATGATAAGCAATACTCTTCAGCAGTCTTCATGGATGTTGCTTAAGCTTTCGATAGAGTCTGGCATGAAGGTCTACTACACAAATTGAAGAAAAACCTCCCCAAATATCTTTATGAATTATTAAAATCCTACTTAGAAGATAGAACCTTCAGGGTCAAGTATAATGAGGAAACAACGCGTTGTTTCCAAATCAAAGGAGGAGTTCCACAAGACAGTGTATTAGGTCCAACAATTTATCTTCTATACACAGCTGATCTACCAACAACACAAGATATCATTACTGCAACTTATGCGGATGACACAGCTATACTTACATCTCACTCAGATGCAGACATAGCAGCAAATCAGATACAAAATTATCTACATGAAGCACAAAAGTGGCTTAAGAACTGGAGAATTAAAGTAAACGAAAGTAAATCTACTGATGTATCATTTACCCTACGTAGAGGCATATACCCTCCAGTTACACTAAACGACAATGTTATACCTCAAAGCAATCGTCAAGAAATACATCGAAAATCTGTATAAAAGATACGTAATGCGTTTAAATAATCACCCAAATCAACTAGCTGCAGAAATACTGAACAAAAAAATCAACCACTCAAGACTTGAAAGTTATAGAACAATAAACTGAAAGAAATACAGTCAAGAAATTGACACAATACAGTTTACTTATTTAAAATGTAAAAACAAAGTAGAATTGTCCAATGGATTGATGCTGAAAACGTGATATTTATATTTATTTCTTTTCTTTGTTCTATATTTTGTTTGTTGTTTATTTTAATGTCAATTTACTTAATGTCACTCGACAGATTGTAAATAATAAACAGGAGTTAAAAAAAAATCAGAACAATGCGAGCAGCTTACGTGGCTTACGTGGAATCATACACAGAAACTTAACTTGGCAGATCCTACCTTTTGGAAACCTCAGCCTCTGGATGTTCTCATCGATGCTGACTACTATGG
The DNA here is from genome assembly GCA_035583055.1 of Torymus tubicola. NCBI lineage: Eukaryota > Metazoa > Arthropoda > Insecta > Hymenoptera > Torymidae > Torymus > Torymus tubicola. The sequence goes on along the minus strand of JAWWEQ010048490.1, from coordinate 3,325 downwards.
TCACATTATCAAACCAAATCTCATAAAGGAGAATGCAACAGAACCAGTGGAACAATTATCAATATTCAGATGGTTAATTATCGGACCGTTCAACTCAGCTGGTCAATACCACACGGCACATCACACACGGATTGTACTCAACACAGAAGTATTGCAGAGGTTACTTACACGTTTTTGGGTTCAAGAGGAACCACCTTCAACATCTGTTGTCAAACTCAATAAAGAAGAGGAATTGTACGAACAACACTTTGCTGACACTCACATCAGAGATTCTCAAGGACGCTATCAAGTAAGATTACCTCTCGCATAATCAGCTGATGTACTAGGAAACTCATTTGGCAAGGCTCAAGCGTGTCTCAAGCGAATACTCACAAAATGCAATCACAACAGCATCTAGAAGGAAAGGTATTTTGAATTTATGGATGAATATTGCAAACTGGGCCACATGGTACAGATCTCTCAACAGGAAATATCTGCCAAACCATCATTTTACCTTCCTTACTATGGGGTGTTGAAGGGAAATAGTTTAACAACCAAATTACGAGCAGTATTCAACGGTTCAGCACTCACCACCAACGGAAACGCACTCAACGACATCATGCACAGTGGACCTAACCTCTCACCTAACATTGTGGATGTTCTCACTTGGATTCGTATCCACCCATTGGTATTTTCAACTGACATCACTAAAATGTATCGTCAGATCAAGGTACATCCTCACGATTGGAACTTACAACGCATTTTGTGGGTAGATGACAAGGGTCAACTCACTCACTTCTATTTGACAACAGTCATTTATGGAACAAGAGCATCACCATACTTAGCTATCAGGACACTTCTTCAGGTGGTGAAAGATGAAGGAGATAAATATCCAATGGCTAAGGATTCATTACTATACGGAAGATACGTGGATGATATCTTCGGTGGAGTTGTTACAAAGGAAATTCTCATTCAAAAGGCCAAGCAGCTAACCGCGCTATGCACGGCGGGCGGATTTCCATTAGTCAAGTGGAACTCCAACTTATCAGAATTTCTCAAGGAATTTCTCACAGAGCCATCAGCTGAAGATGCTGTACTATTAGATGATTGGGCTACAAACATACTCGGAATGAAATGGCTCCCTCAATCGGACAAATTCACCTGCAGAATGACTCTGCCGCCGAACCAGGAGATGATAACGAAACGGATTATTCTCTCGGAAGTTTTTCAACTATACGATCCCATTGGAATCATCTTACCGGTCATAATCACACCTAAAATTCTCCTACCAGAACTGTGACTTCACAAGCTGTCTTGGGACGAACCACTGCGACACTTAATTGTGAAGAAATGGCTGCACATCCGAGAAGATCTCACTAACCTGGATACAATTTCTATACCAAGGTGGTTAGGAATTCAGGAAAACTCAATTGTGGAACTTCATGGCTTCTCGGATGCTTCACAAAAGGCGATAGCCGCAGTTCTTTACATTAAGGCCACATCAACTTCATCTCATTCAACGTCATCGTTTCTCATCTCCAAAACAAAAGTGGCACCACTCAAAAGGCTTTCCATTCCACGATTGGAATTAAGAGTGGCGGTGTTACTCACTAATGTTGTTCGCACAAGCCAGACGTGCGTGTGTACAGCTCCCACAATTTTTGAGATTTTCTACCATTTACTCTTATGATTCTATTAAAAGTGATAATCCAACACGTACCGGAGGTATTGTATTAGTGTGTAGAAGTGAAGAATCACATGTGAAGTTTTGGGAGCAGAAAAAATAGAGGAAAAATAGATGGACACAAGCCTGGAACGATCGTCGATGGAATGCGCACGCTCGTGAAGCCGGTTGAGTGAATCTCTAGATGAGGGAGTGCTATAAAGGAATCATCTTCTCTGCAGCTCTCGACCTTTGCCGCACTGGCCCGTCTCTGCAGCTGGTGCCGTGCACGTGCATCAATGAATTCGGTTCGATTTCCTCAGCAGCGGTTGAGCAGATTTGAATCAAACGTAGGTAAAATTTTAAAAACAAAAACAAACGCGTCGAGCTATCTACTCTGACTCGTGACAATAGTAAACATTTGAGCTGTCATGATGTCAACAAGCTCTAGTGTGAGCAATAATAGCAAATGTGTCGTGTGCGATTTTGTGAATATATTCCCAAAATGCACAATGCCCTGCCATTCTAGATGTGCAGGGAAAAGATTAAATAGTCCGTGTGATCTATGTCGTAAAACGAGGCAGCCGACACAGCAGTCCCTATAGCTTTCGAGCAAAAGAAACCGGCAACGACTACTACGGCGAGCACAGTGAGGAGCCCGCAATCTTGGCTCTCTCATGTGCAACGCGTTGTACCGAAAAAAACAAACGTGGCAAATCACCCCAAGGGCACTTCAACTACTACGAAAGAGTCATCACCGCGGAATAGCAAACCTGTCCCGTCTTCTTCTCTTTCTGCCTCTGTTTCTTCCTCGTTCTCTGTTTCCGCTTCGGCTTCGATCATCGACGCAGCATCTGAATCGGCGACGACGATTTAGAATCAAAGGTCGCTGGCAGATAAAGAAGTACAAGCGCAGAGTCAGACAGAGTTCTTGCAAACTCAAGGAAGCAAGGAGGATCAATTTTCAGTCAGTCGGGTTGCAGTGCTCCAGGCGTCCTCATTGCAATTGGACTACACCAGCGAAAACGCCGAGCCTCTACCTCAGACAAAAACACCAGGAAAAATGGAAGATCACATAGCGAATCTGACAGGGGTAACCAACGTGTTGATTCCTGTCAGCACTTTTGGATTTTTCTTTCGACGCTTTGAAGCTCTCGAGAGGAAGCTTGATGACTTAAAATCATTAAAATCGCTTGATTCTCGGAATTCCTCGTCGTCTGCTGCCTCCACTGCAGTGGAGAACTGGCTACGAGGATTTCTGCACTTGAAGAGACAATTAAGAACCAGAATAACATCATCAATGACGTAAACAATAAATGGAAGCTGCTTCTCGAGGACAATGCGTTGCTAAAAGATTCGCTGGACAAAATGCAGAGTGCTGCGAATTCTCTGTGCATGCACAATGAACCACCATAGAATAGCGATCGTAACACCTCGAATGACGGAAGTGCATCGGGCGTGAGCAACTATACTAGAAAATGCGTTCAATGCTATGAGCTAACCGATTTATCTGACAGAAGCAAGAAATATACACCATCAAAAGAGATAAACAGTGTTGATTATTCGCGAGAGTTAATTATCTCTAATATATTCGAAGGCTCTGAAAAGCAAAATTTAGTTGTTTTACATGCAATCCTCTCTACCATTCTTCCAACCATAGAGAAAGATGACATTATTTCAACA